>JADDOH010009696.1:0-78548 GCA_016648135.1 Agrypnia vestita | reverse complement strand
GTCGTCATCATAAAACCCTTTTTGTTACTTGTCTTGGCTTAATCTGGCTTAATCTTAGAACTATGATTATGTTTGTAGCCGCTGCTCTGGCATTTGCAAAACGTGTCAATGCCATTTTATTTGATAGCCGATTACCGACAGCTAACTGCTCGAGATGCCGACTGCTCAAAGTGCCAACTTCCAGAAAGCCAACTGTCTGACAGCTCAACTTCTCGACAGAAAAATTATTTCATTTTTAAGATATTTATTTTCATATTTTTGCGAAAATATGCATAACTTTTTCTTTAAAAACATCAAACTGAACAATTTAAAGCTATATTTGTTGAAACATTTATTTTCAAATATATTATATATTTTAATGTAGTTCTTTTAACAATAATTGTTAAATAAAACATATTCAGTCAGGTGAGTATATTCAAAACTATTTTTAGGTATAGTATGAAATTAATTATTCAATGTTCTCAAGTAACCCACTAGGACTTTTTTTCATAATTCTGTTTTACATTTGAATTTATCAGTTTTATGATTGAAACAGTGGAAGTGCGGAAAAACTTATGCACGTTTTCGAAAATATTCGTGCTATTTCTGCTATCCTTGTTAGTCCTTGCGGCAGCCTCTCCGTGATGATCCATCCTTAATGGCCATATATTAAAGTGTACGCCTTATCAAAAGCAAATATTCAATGCGGGCACACTTCTCTTGATTTAGTTTTATTAATTTATCTGCAGTACATTCAACATTTGACTACTTCCGAAAATAACTCTCTTGCCAAGTGGAAAATGAAGAAAATGTCGGAAAGTTAGCAAACTCGTGCCAACCTTTAGCAACGATATACGTCGAAAGATCCAAAAGTTTCCGGTCCAAGAATCGAGAACTTACATGTTCCAACTTGATCGGGCCTGAAACTCTTTGCCTTATGACGTAACTCCTTTTACAGTCTGTTTCATTATCAGCGTAAAATGTTATTAGCATTATTGATATTCGATTCCGCTATGGTTTAAAATAGTGGACAATACTAGGGATGCGCCGATACGATACCGTGCCGATATTTATAAAAAAGTATTGACGATACCGATACCGATATCGATATCGATACCGATACCGAGGCGGATAGTGAAGATTTCAAAAGGTGTAAAAAGTTGTGGGTTTAGATTAGAAACATATGAAATTACTTGTATAATATTTATTTAGAATGTTTATTGTATAGTGAAATTTTAAAAACTGTAATTTAACAGAACATTTCGTTCAGATTATTATATAAGTAGCTTGTTGGTGTGGTGGTCTGGTGGTCGGTGATTCGAGCCCCATATCAGGACATCAGAAATTTAGTCATATTTTCATAGCCCAGGCTTTTGGCGTAGTTTGAGAATAGAATATTGATGCGGCGTGTATACCATGTTCGGAATGAAATTATGAAACGCGTGGATTCCCCGAGGGTGGATAAATTGTGCCGCGTTTAAACATGAACGAATTAGCGCGAAGACGGCGCGTTTACCCAGGGATTATTTATAGTGCGAAATTCAAAATTTATCGGTGTGTCCGCAAATTAATATCGCCGATTCCGATATATCGGTAAACCCACGACATCGCCGATATATCGGTATCAGTATCGGATGCATCACTAGACAATAGGTATAGATATTGTGAAGTAACAACATATAAGTAATAACTAATAATTTCATGGATATCGCGTACTTATGTGTGTATGTGTGTGTGTTATTTCTGTAAATTTATTACATATAGTATAAACATTATAAATTTTCTTTGGTCGCTTCATATTATTATACTTTGTGTATTATAGTGATGGGTCCGCTCTGTACTCACTACTACAATGTAGTACTAAACTACATTGAAGTGCACACTTCGCACGTTTTGAAGTGTAGTGCACACTACAAACTACAAACACCAAAGTTATTGAAAGTATAAACTCCAAATAGTACACTTCATTTCAAAGCGAACACTGCAAAGTACATACACTTCAAAGTTATCGAAAGTATGAGAAACATACTTTAAATAGTGCATTTTTTACGTGAAATTTTTGGGAAGTTGATGTAGATATATGAAGAAATCTTTGGAAACTGTAACAATCCCCCCCCATGGTTTGAAAAATTTTGGGACCCATGAAGAAATTTTTGGGAAGGTGATGTATCTTAAATATTTTCCTCGTTGAAATTTTTTTTTTTTTTTAGTTTGCCAAATTTTTATTTGGGAAAAAAATATTAACTCACTAGTACTACATTACTTCATTTCATTACACTTCACTTCATTAATACCACAATTACTTCATTTCATTACTTTTCACTTCACTAATACTACAATTACTTCATTACTTCACTTCATTTACTTCACTTCATTTCGTAGTACTACAATTACTTCACTTCAAGTAGTTTTTACTACAATTGTAGTGTACACTTTGTAGTCTTCAAACCCTTCGCTAGTGTATTAGTTACTATGTATTGGTTTTTAAATTATGTATTTCGTTACCCGTTATTATAACGGCATGTAAAAGGGTATATTTAAATTTTCGAAGATTTTTCGAACACGTGGTTTGAAAAGAGTATCAAAACGTAAAATTAAGACTTTTAGAAATATGCAATCACTGTAATAACGAGTAAATGTATGGACATTTTTTTTAATTGGTTGTAAAAAAATAATCTTTTACATCTGGTTTCTATTTATACTTCTTAAAAACTTAAAATTACATTTGATTGTAGATAATATATATTTCACATATTGTGCACTTAACTTACGAAAAATAACGAAACTAGTTGTTTCCTTTACATTTACTGGCAGTTCATGAATAAGTTGTAACTTTTATTTTGAGGTTCCTATTAGTTTTGTTTGTGGAAGTCTAAAAATTCCACCAATTTCTAGTAGGAAGTGTGGACATCAAACTAAAATTTCGTATTTTTATTCATATAGGTACGTGATGTACTTACCCGACGTGGCATGGGTTAAGGTTTTTTTTCAAATAATTTGTGCGAATTCGAATGCAACGTTATGTCAACAGGAACATTAGGAGATTTGAGATTTTGGACAACCGAATATGTATATTTTTATTTATATTAAAATACTAGTTGTTCGTACCCGGCGTTGCACGGGTTAAGGATTAAGTTGAAAATAAATTTGTGGAGGGAAACAAAGGTTAGATTCGAACGGTACAGATTTGCATAGAAAATATATTAGGGGAGGGGAAGGGTTAAAAGAATAGGGAGGAAATGTCGCATAAATCAACAGCTGAGTCCTTAATAATAAGTTTCCAAATTTTCATCATCGAAGAAATATTTCGTAAAATGATTATTTTACGAAATATTTCGAATTGTGGATTTGTATAGAGAACAGACAGACAGACAGACAGACATTGAGTATTATAGGTATAGACTAGCTGTCGTCTAGGTTGAAGATTAAGTCTAAAATAAATTTGTTAGGGTAAATAAAGGTTCGATTCGAATGGTATAGAATTGCATCGAAAATATATAAGCTGAATGGAAGAGTTAAAAGAATAGAGGGGAAATATAGAATATGTTACCAACCGAGTCCTAACGAATAAGTTTCCAAATTTTGAGGTCCGATCGGACGAAAGGTACAGATTTTCCTAGAAAATATATTAGGGGAGGGGAAGGGTTAAAAGAATAGGGAGGAAATGTCGCATAAATCAACAGCTGAGTCCTTAATAATAAGTTTCCAAATTTTCATCATCGAAGAAATATTTCGTAAAATGATTATTTTACGGGAAAATTTTTTTGGAAACGGCTTTTCTGTGAAATCAAAAAAATTCAATTTTCCTTACAAAGATGGAGTTTCTGTCGAAAATTAATACTTAAACTGACCACATCTGAATTTTAAGAACACAAACGACGGCCATTGTAAAGAAATATAGCGGTCTCTGTTTGACAGTGAATCCGAATGTTTTGGCTTAGCTAGCCAGGTCAGTCGCAGGCGCCGTTGAGATTGTTACAGTGACACACGCATCGGGCAGGTAAGTGTTAGAGTTTTCGAGATACTTAGCTTTACTAATAGATAATAGCTTTACCCGTCATTTCGACGGATGCTTAGCTTTACGGTTAGTTTTTTGTTTAAGTGAGCGTGTATATTTTTGACGTAAATTGTCATTGATATAGATTTTATCATATTTTCATTAAATGACGATGAGATATCGAAGAAGACGTGAGCTAAGTTCCGAAGACTAGGATGATGCTTCAGCTAATGAGACGGTAAACTTTCTGCTAGAATGTGATGTCCAAAGTGACGAAAATTAAGAACCATCCGATTCCGAAGAAAGTCAAATAAGTATATCATGAGACTTATCCTCAGCTGTGAAACAAGTTCTTCCAAGAAACTCCAGTACTCTTTCAAATACAGAATCATCCGTCTGCCTCAATGGAACATACGTGCTAAAAACCTTTTTTTTTCTACCACCGGGCTGAAAATTAATTCCACGCAAGACTTTATGAAAACACTACATTTTTAACTTATAGCGCCTTGGCTAGAGGCAAGATTGATAAAAACTACAATACCTACACAAATGTGAAAGATAAAATCAGGAGCGTTCTTTCAGCGTAACTACCACAAGTCAAGACCAGCAATTATCATGCCAAGCTCTTTTTCAAGGATCGGAAAATGAAGGAGAGTTATCGACTTCCTCAAAACAAGAAAATCGTTAAAGAATAACGTGCGAGAAGTGCCACATCAAGAAAAAGCGTATGAATAAAATTATTTGCGCCAAATGTAAGGTAGCGATATATAACGAACATAATATTGATTGAACATGGTATTTACGTATACGTTACGTCATATCTTCTTGGTCATTTCTTGATCAAATATTTTTGTAAGATTATTGTAGTATGAAATAGTGGGGATTATGAACATTACACCGCATACTAACTTTTGAAAGCAGCCGAGCTGAGCTTCTTGGGAGTACGGTAGCTGCCCACGTGGGTCTCCTGGGTGTGGCGGCGGCACGTGGAGTTGAAGCTGGTCTCCAGGGCCTGCGAGCGGGAGCGGCGCGAGGGCCGCTGGCCGGGCGGGCGGCGGCAGCACAGGTAGCGGTTGAAGTGCTGGCGGAAGACGCCGCTCACGCAGTATAGAGCCACTGGATTGATGCACGAGTTCAAGAAACTGAAAATCGTGCAATCCATGTGAGTAAGGCACGCACGCAAGTTTTAAGAGTAAAAACTATGGTATACAGTAGCCGGCAAACATCTTGAAAATTTTCGGCGTAGTGGGGGGAAGTTTGCGCATGTACCATTCCACCAAAGAGACCCAAATTTCCCCACTGCGCCAAAAATTTTCAAGCAGTTTGCCGGCAACTGTACCTGTTAAATAACATTTTATATTTATTCATTTATTAATGTTAATTATTTAGTTCCACACATAATGTTGTGTGTGCTAATACTACATGATTTCATTTAAACATATCGTCGCTGTATATATAATTAAGCCTAATTCATACATTCTCAGATGAATGAATCAATTTGTCAATTTTTCATATAAATAATAGAGATATATTAAAAAAAACATTGCCGTTCATCTGGCAAGTCTGCCTAGTAATTATTTAAAATATTTATTGTAAATCTAGTCGGTGCAATTATTTTTTAAAACAGTTTCATTCGTTTATTTCAGAATGTACTAAAACGGCACATAGGCTTAATTATATATACATCGACGATATTGCATGCCATCTAGTCATTTAAAAGTTTTTACAATAAAATTTTCAAACCTGTTCGAACCTATTCACCGTGTTTTGAATTTCCTTTGGCAGACTATCGAACATTCTTAGACCTTTGTACATCATACAATTTTGTGAGGTGTTATATGTACAATCTTATCCACCTAACGACCTCTTTCTTTCCCCCACCCCGCATTCCCCCATCGCATTTCCCACATTCCTCTCTGATACTCCGCCATGAAAATATATTATTTCGAGTAAGCCCTATAACATATCATAAGAATTCGGTAATAAATAAGTAGGGGGAAGTCCCGTAACGCCGGACGGCACCTAGCGCCGGACACTCGCACTTTCTCGAAAAGTAACAATGCGTTCGATTAAAAAAATGCAGAAAGGGGTGTGGGGGAACATAGTGATATAGGTCATGAAACGCGGTTTTCCTGTGAGGCCAACTGCCACGGTGGGAGCCGTCGATTGCTGTTTCTGGCAAGAAGGCAATGCGCCACATAAATTTAATGTGAATATTACTTGTATGATTTTGTGTTAAAGTATTTATGTTTATTGTTAATAAATATAATTTTCCATTATAATTCGTAGACTGTGGATGATTTAATTAATTTCCTTTACAGTTTTAATATAAAACACGTAATTTTGGGGATTACCTGTCCTCTAGTACCGGACACAAAGGTGTCCCTTAACACCGGACAGTTTATTGATTGTTTTTTCTACTAAGCATTTATACTTATTAAAATAATTACTTTAAGTTGTTTTAGAGATTAGAAGAACGGAGGTTTATTGACATGCAGAGAAGAAAATTAAAGGAAAATGAGACCAAAATTTTACAAACTGCGATAGATAAGGTTTTGTTTACAGAGTTTAAGGAAAGCTTCATAGCGCTACAATGTCCAAAAAGCACTCTACATACAAATCAAAAAAAGATCAGCGGCTCAAAAGAGAAAATGTGAAAGAAGTAAAATTCTAACAATATCACCTTACGAAATTGATGCTGAAGAAAAACAGAATCAAGAAAACCATGAAGAAAAAAGAAAGGAATGGGAACTAAGTTCAAAACAGTAATAGAAAATAAGGGAAATAAACCAAAGGTGTGAAGGCCAAAGGAAAAAGTGGGGATAAAGCTAAGAGAAAGAACCATCATATCAAATATCTAACATAGAAAAAACTTCTTGCGTAGTGTGCTTAGGGAAATGCAACGAATACTGGATACAGTGCTCCAGCTGCCAAGAGTAGGCTCATGAAGCATGCGCAGACATTCCTGAATGTGGAATTGCCTATATAATATAAATGTGATCGATGCGTGATTTTTTAAATACGTCCGGCGCTTGGGGTTCGAAGTTAAGTCCGTCCGGTACTAGATGCCAATGACAAAGATTGCATTTTTTATGATCAAAACTTAATTCAGGTTCCTGAATTTGTTAATGCATAAGTTTTATTTTTGTGATTGATTTAGATAGTATAATCTATTGACTTAACTAATTCATAAATAAAGTTACAATTCTCGAAGTAGTTTTTATTTTATTTTCTGAAAAGGTATCCGGCACTAGGCGACTTCCCCCTACCATAAAAAGTGTATTACTTGTTGCATATAAATTTGGTCTGGAACTAACTCACATTTAATTGTATTTATTGATATGCGTTAGTTTATTTGTTCTGAATATTATTCACAATTTATTTTATCATTAAGTCATATTTTTTAATTTATCATAAAAAGTGTATTGTGTTTTATATATTATAGTCAAAATTTTAAAAAAATATTAATACTTTGTACTCAAATGTTACTGTAGAACTATCTACCAGGGGCGTGGGAAAATCGCAGCATGACTTTTACATAACCAATTATTTGGAAAAAAAATCGGAATACAACATATATTTCGTAATATTTCTAATACAACTGTTACCATAGCATTCATATTTTGATATAAGTATCATAAAAATCTGTAGCATATAATATATTTGATTTCTATTTTTTTTTTCAAAATATACGTTTACAAAAAAGGCATGCTTCAATATTTCCACTACACGCGCCTGCTCTCTATTAGGGTCAATAATGAACTGTTGATGGTATATTTGGTATAAAATAAAATAATAAGCCCTTTACTGCATCTTAAGTCCTTCTTATCTCGTCAGGCATCGCGTGCATGTATAATGTATAGTGTTTTTTTACATAGATTTCTTTTTCGGATTGGCGACACACATTTTCTCGCGACAGCCAGTTTAACACCTGATAGCTGAAGTGTGTTTATTTTGGCTTGTCATTTCGACATGAATAGACGTACGCCAGAGTAACGCTTGCAAATTATGTGCTACGTCCATTTTACGGTTTATCCGAGCAATTGCTTCGAAAAATTGTGAATCGTTTTCGCGTCACCCGCACTCTTATTGTATTTATTGGATTTCCATGGAGAAATCCATGCCTGGCGTAAGCCTAAGAGAACGAATTAGAAATTATGACATTGGCGCAGAAATCATGAATCGTGTAGCGAAGCTAAAATGGCATGGGCAGTGCATGTTGCAAGGCAAGATGCTAGAAATAACAAGGAAAGATGGACTCTTATTGATATACATCCGGAAAAATGTCGTAGAGTGCGCACTGAAAAAGTTGTTTCTGCTGTGGAGCATAGCATTGAGGAGGACCCGTATGGGTCCATTCGTCGTCGTGCAAAGCAATTGGAGCTGCGTCCATCCAATTTAGGGAAGATTTTGTGGAAAGATATTAGTTTACGAGATTTCAAGATCCAGTTCATGCAAGAAATGAACCGTTTGATCATAGTATGCGTCGTACGTTCAAGAATGGGCCGAAATCGAGATTGCTCTTGATCCTCATATTCGTCACAAAATCTTGTTCAGAGATGACTCTCATTTTTGGTTGAATGGCTACGTTAACAATCAAAACAGCGACATTCGAGTGAAGAAAATCCGCAAACCATTATTTAGACACCGTTATGTCCACAAAAAGTAACTGTTTGGTGTGCTTTATGGGCTGGTGGAATCACTGGTCCATATTTCTTTAAAAATGATGCCCTTCAGAACGTTACAGTCAACGGAAGCGATATAGATCAATGATAACTAACAATTTAATTTCCTTAGTAAACGATATTGATGTGGAAGAGTTTAGGCTTTAAAAAATATGGCGCAACATGCCACCCAGCGTGCAAAATCAATTTATTGAAGGAAACATTCAATGAGTGCATATTTTTGCGTATGATTTAACACCATTGGATTTTGAGGATATGTAAGTCTTTAGTCTTCATAGTACAAAGATGCTTGACGACTTCGAAGCTAAAATTTGCCGCGTTTTTGCCGATGTATGGCCCCAGTTGCTCAAAAAATTGTCAATGGTTGGACTTCCAGACAGTGCTTTATTCGAGGCAGCTGCGTCGCCCAAATGACAGAAATAATATTTAAATAAATCCTAATGACATATAATTATCTTTCCGAAAACCAATAAAATGGCCACGATTTTTAAGTGTTTTATAAAACTTTTACCGATACTTATATATATGAGTAAGTTTATATTTAAAAAAACCTGGGGCTCAATGACAGTAATGTACTGACTAGCTAAAACCCGTTCAAAATAACACTTTTTTTAATATTTGAATTTTAGCCTTATCAGCCTTATAATATAAAGCTAAAATTGAATTTTATTTTATTATTTTAGTTTTATATTTAATTGGTCATTATTTTTATATTAACTATTACAACAACAAAAAATATTGCGAAATTAATCTAAAATATTAATTAATTTTAATGAACTATGATTTCTGCCTAATTTCATTTAGTTTTTCACAAAAAACCTATTAAAATTTAACTTTCACAAAAAATATAATTATTGCAAAATCGTAGTATGTTTGTAATAGCATATAAACAGCACATTTAACCGCAAGTTAAGGCTGTAAAGATAGCACCATTTTGACCACACCAACGGGATTTGATTTGTACATTGGGATAGCGTTAGAGACGAACTTTTTACTCCCTTTATATTAACTCGTGGCGTCTGCTTGCTTGTCGTCAACAAAAACTTTGGATCGATTTTTGACCCTTTTTCCGTGATCCAATCGAGCGGAAACTTGGCAAGCAGACTCGTGGCGACGATCAAGAAGATCTATCAAATTTAAGTTAAAAAATTAATAATTATAGCATATAGAAAAGTTTGATTAGCAACGGCGCGGCGGCCCGATAACGTCACAGAATATTTTCTAAATTTGAATTACTCCGTCGGTATAATAGGTACATCACTACGAATTTCGAAAATTTACAAAACGATTGGTTCACAGATGACAGCAAAATTGGGTTTTTTGGAAAAAAAATCAAATAATAATTTATTTCTTTTAGATTTCTGCTTAGTTTTGAAGAATTCTACATTACTCTAATCTGATTCTGACTAAATCATTTGACGCTGGAAATTCATAAGGTACGATATTGATGATAATTGAATCTATCAAAATCTTGACATCTCAAAATATCCGACATTTTAGAAATATATTAAATTTCTGTAAGTTTAGTGTTATGTTATATGCTTTAATTCGTCTTTAATTATTGTTATATTTTACAAAGAAAGGGAGTATAGTAAAAACTTGGTTTTTATGGGTTGCTTATTTTTATGTTATGAATTGATGATAAATTAAAATTCAAATTAAAATAAATAAATTAATATGTAAAATATTTTGCTTGTATAATTTTGTTGTTATTTTCATTCATTCAGCACGCCATTTATTTAGTCATACAAATCAAAATTAGGTGTTCGAAGAATATTTTTTCTTCTGTATGAAGGCTTGAACTTTGTGGTGACATTATTATTAAAATAAAACAAAATTACTAGTATTACAATAAAGTGGTGAAAACAAAGTGATTTGTGTTTTATTTCAAAATTAGGGGTGATTTTAGAATTTTCGCTGAATAAATTACACACTTCTATTAATTACTATTAATTATCATTGAGAGGAACCACGCGAATGAAATAGAGAAAATGAAATGAGATTTATCGTGCACTATAGTACAAAATAGTGATTAGCTACCGTGTTATACACATATTTTATCAGCTTACCAAAAGCAAAAGGCAACGATGCGTAGAGCGTGCCACCACTCGTCGTAGTCGTCCTCGGCTGTAGGGTGAAGGTGAAACCACAGCATGAACACGTGGTACGGCAGGAAGCAAACCACGAACACTGCAATAAAATATTTTTTTTTTTTTTTTTTTTTTTTTTTTTATTTATTTAAAAATCCTTGTTTACAAATAAGATACTTAATACTATACTAATTTAACAATAGAACATAAGATAAAACATAAGATAATTTACACATTTTTTTGTTTTGTTTAATTTGTGGATTATGCCACTCTACTAGGCTAGGTCTGTCCCAGAGTGGCGTTATAGCACACAATTATAATTTTTTTTCGAGTTCGTCAGTAGTATTTATTTTCATAAGGTAGTTATTATGTATCTATAGAGTATCAAGTGGAATGTTAGTGAAAGTTGAGTTAGTCATAAGTCCAAGTGTAAATATGTGTAGAATAATTGTTTAATGTAAAAAGGGTTAAAGTTTTGTTTAAGATTATTTTTTTGTTTTCCTTAATTAATTAATTAATTTATATAGGTATATATTTTTATTTAAAGACATTATTACGCAATTACAGTAAGTAAATTTTCAGTTGCTGTTCTACCTTTGGAGGTAAGCCAATTGTTTGCTAAAGCTTTTATTTTATTAATTAAGTATATTCTGATTTCCGGGAAGTCTGTCTGTCTGAAATTACATTATGACAAAATTTATCTGGATTATAATCAGAGATGGTTGATGTTTTTGTACCGGTGAATTTAACCGGTTCTCAACCAAGTAACCAGTAACTCGAAATAACTGGTTCTACAAGATTTATCGAATATCTTTGCACGCACCGCTTAGTCCGATCCTTTCGTTTCCAATCCTAGCCCAATTAAATTCATATTTACGATACGAAAGTAAAACCGACCAATCGGGTTGCAGTTTCCCGGAATAGAATTCAAATTGAACCAATCATCTCTCAAATTGCCGTATCATTCTCCAGTATGTTTAATTGAATACTTGAACTCAGTTAAGGAGAAAGCCATAGACAAAAATTGTGCCAGTAAGTTTTGTTTGAGACATTAATGTGATAAAAGTGTTGTATATTTTCGTCGTATAAAGTCGCCTAAACATTATACTGACTGCTCGAGTTTAAGTTTCTCATTTTAAAGTCGTCTAAAATTATACTGATTGCTTGAGTTCAAGTTGGAATGCGTACATTACGTGTTAGTTTTTCGCGTATTTTAAATTAAATGGAATCATTAGTAATCTAAAAATAACAAAACGTGTTATTACATATGTGTCTTAATATCAGCATGATTAAAAATAAGAAGACTATGTTGTACTAGTAGTTAAGAAATCGGCTGTCGCCGATTGCTTGCTGCTAGGCCCTGCTAGAGGCTACGCAGCAATTGGTGTACGCAATTGGCTCTCAGCCGTACTGGCCATTATGAGGCCAATAGTGGCTGCTGGGCGGCTATTAGTGTCTGCGATTAACTATCGCTCATTGACTGCTGCTTGTGTTCGAGTTTGACACATTTTTAAGCGTTTATATTCTAACCTAAAAATTAAATGTCAGACACATAACTGCCCGCAGAAAAAATACAATTGAAGCAAGAAAATAAAAAATTTGATATATTTCGCCTTTAAATGAATATTAAATAATGTGAATGTATATATATGCGTGTGTATAACAATATTTATATAAATTAATAGGATATTCTTAATAGGATTTATTTATTTTATTTTTGTGACGTATTTGCGATATATTGAACAAAATGTGGGTTTATAAATCTAGAATAAATTCAAGACAAACACTTTTTCAAAGTCCAGGTGTTCCAGAAAATTACCATTATCAAACATCTCTAGTTAAACTTTTGAGTTTTCGTCTGTACAATAAATACAAAATGTTTTTCTATACTTTGGACATTTGAATTAAAAATATTATATATTACTTATTCCAATACGAAGATTACGAAAGTGATTGTTTCAATTTGTTCAATTTTTATGTTTACATTAGTCTGGTCATGACTAATTGCATTCTTGAGCCCATAAAGGAGAAATTCTTAGACGATATACAACAAATTATTACATTTTATCACAGATATATTATTTAAAGCATGTATAAATTATATTTTATTCCCTAGCCATTTTTAGGGAAATTTGTTTGCAAAATGGATTTAATTTTTTAAATAATTTAATTTAAAAAATAACAATTAAATACGCTTCGTTGTTCGATATGGATAATGATATAGATAGGTATTTAAGCATGAACTACGAAATTTAAATAAATAACTAACCATCATGCCGTTTCCCCATAATGATATAGATAGGTATTTAAGCATGAACTACGAAATTTAAATAAATAACTAACCATCATGCCGTTTCCCCACGGTGTTAGGCAGAGACGATTGAACGCCACACTCTTGTATCCTGGCACACCACTTATGCTTTGGCCACATTCATACACCTTCTCATACAAGTTCTACGGTTGTTGCGGCTTTTAACAGGGCCATCCTCAAATACTTGTAGTATCTGATCATGCCAGGTCTTTCGCGGACGCGCTCTATTCTTGTTGCCTTCAACACTCGCCTCATATATTTTCTTAACCATCCTTTCCTTGTTTATATGTTCCACATGACCAAACCGTCTTAGCACTCCTTTCTTTATTCTATCTACCACACTACCACACAGCCAGCTTGCATAATGGCGTTCTACTGCCAATGCCTGATGGGTTGGCAGTAGAACGCCATTATGTACCGCTAGTCTTGCTTCCTTTGACAGATTCTTATTGGTCATAATTGCATTTAGAGCACCATTAACTATGGTGTGGAAAATTAAGGCTTAGGTGAGGTAGATTTATCGAGCATTAGTGCAATTTCCTATTGTCAGTGTTTAATTGTGACTTGAATTTTTTGTTTGAAGAACCAAATCTGAGTATTGAACAGCGAAATAATGGATAAAAAACCATGAAGACGTATCAGTATGAAGGCATTCTTAACTACGGTGTGACTGAAAAAAAAACCTATATATCATTTGTATGAAAGTGCTGTGACATGTACTTTAAACGTGAGGTGTGTTTTGAAATGTCAAAAATACTGTACATTTATTAATTTAATTTATTCCCCATTTTGGCGTCCACTTCTCAATTACTCCCACCATACCTGTAGCTATGCCCCCGTTAAAAAAATTATTAGTTTGCTAGAAAAAGTAATTGATAGTTAGTTTGCGTCCGTCCTGATGAAGATACAGTGGTATTGAAACCGGTAGACGTAGAATTACTAGTTAAGTGGTTAATACAAAGTTGTTTAATTAATTAATATTTATAATTATGTACAACCACAAAGTTTACACTATAAACATCAAAAAAACTGTATATTTTTATTACATTTATCCGATGATTTTACAGAAATGGAAATATTAATTGCTCCAATTGACGAAAAAGGTTTGCCGTCGCTGCCCCAGTAATAAGCGCCCTGTAGGGTAGCTTTGATCAATATTGGACCACCATGTTTCGCCAGCCACCGCCACTCGTGACTGGGAACCCATGAGCAGGCTTAAAGAGTAGATTATATCTGCAATTAGCTTGACCGCTAGTGATGGTATTTTAACCGGTGACACATTAAATTTTATTTGAAATTTTATCTGTTTTAATCGATAATTTGTAACTGATTTTTCGCAATTCGACGGGCAACCACCGGTACAAGACAGCAGTTATATCTCAATTATCAATCATTGATACAGTCAGATACAGATCTCAAATAAAAAATAAAATACCTTGTTACAATAAGGGTTTGATCTTCACTAGACCGCTTAACCATAGTCTGGTCTGTTCATTGAGTCATCAAGTCGATTGAGTTTATAATTGTATCTTAGTTGTAGGTGTACATCACAGAAAGGTGTGCATTAATCTACTGAGATTTCTCATTTTGACACAAACAATTTACCGCTCGTGTTGAAAGAAAATCAATTCTAATTTATATCGATTTTTGAGTAAATTATCTGTTGTGTGATTGTTTTATTTTGTAACTTTGTATTGAGTCAATTGAATTATACAATTTATTTTATTATATTAGGTCCTTACATATGAAATTGGCGTTTAATATGGGAGGAACATAAAGCCGATTTTTTTAAATTATAACATATTTATTTAATCAAAGTATGTACCATTGCTATCTATGCACTTTTGCCATCTCATAGGTAGTTCATCGATCCCTTTACTAAAAAAACCATTCGGACGGGAATCAATAAAATCTTTGAAGGCGGTTTGGACTGCCCCATCGGAGTTGAATTTTTTCCTTTGCAAGAAGTTATCCAAATTTCGAAAAAAATGGTAATCTGTTGGGGCAAGGTCCGGAGAGTACGGTGGATGTCTTAGACATTCCAATTGAAGCTCCTCTAATTTGGTAGCCGTCTGTTGTGCAGTGTGTGGTCTAGCGTTATCATGAAGCAGCAGTGGCCTAGAGCGATTAACCAGCCTCGGTTGTTTAGCAGCTAGCTTTTCCATCATGGTTTGCAGTTGCTGACAATAGACATCTGCCGTAATCGTCTGGCCAGATTTAAGAAAGCTGTAGTCCACCAAACGCTCACAAGTAACTTTTTTGGAGTCAATTTTCGCTTGGGGCATGGTTTGGCTGGTTCGGCAGGGTTCAGCCATTGCGATGAGCGCTTCCGATTATCGTACAGGATCCACTTTTCATCACAGGTAATGATTCGATTTAAAATCCCTTCATTATTGTGCCGGTTGAGTAATGCAACGCAGCAGTCAACGCGCGTTTGTTGATTTGCTTCACTCAATTCGTGAGGTACCCACCTTTCAAGCTTTTTCACCTTACCAATTTGCTTCAAGTGGATTAAAACAGTTTTATCACTAACACCGCAGCCTGCAGCTAACTCGGATGTGGTTTGCGATGGATCCGCTTCCACAATAGCCTTCAATTCTTCATTATCAACTTTGGTCTCCGGCCGTCCACGGGGCTTGTTCCGCAGGTCGAAATTTCCAGAACGAAAACGTTGGAACCAAAAACGCACTGTGTTTTCTTTTGCGGCACCGTCGCCATACACATCATTAATCCTTCGAGCCGTTTCTGCAGCACTGGTGCCACGGTGGAACTCGTACTCGTAAATAACGCGATATTTCAAGTTTTTCATTTTGTAAACTGAGTTACGCAAAGAAAAAAACAATTGAGGAAAAAACAAATGAATTATAATTTTTAAAACAAAAATACATGAGTAAATAGCTGTATAAATTTGGAATTGGAATTCCTAACCAAAGAGAAGATATTTGAGATCAAATTTGCCAGTACGGCAAAACGCCAATTTCATATGTAAGGACCTAATATTTATAAATAATTTATTCTCACTCTGTTCAAGCTTAATCTATAAAATCACTTTTTTCTGTTGTTTCTTGTATAAGTTTTAGCCTTTACTTTTATTTCTATGTTTGCTGTGTTCACATTTAAGTGATGAAAAGCATTTAAACTAATTGTATTACCTATGTATATCATATAACGTGTTTGTGAACCATTAAAAAAATGATGATAGCTATTTTTAACCCTTTATTTTGTCATGAAATGGCAGAATCTGGAAGAATTAGAAGTAATTGACGATTTTACAGCACTCTTCACCTTTTACAAAAAAATTGGAAGATGCTGGAAGGTTCTAGAACGTGGAAACGACTGGGGTATTCTCATAAACTCTGGAAGAATCGAGAAAACAACATCTTTACTAATATAAAGAAGTAAAGCTTGTAAGTATATGTTTCTTATTTGTTCAGGTATAACCCATTTCTGAGACTTTATTGAAGAGTCTAATATAGTTGGGGCCGCACCAAACCATGCACCCTTGGCACGACTGAAAATACTTTGACGGAGTACGTAGTATATCATTTTTGGAAGACTAAAATTTTTTGTGATCAATACAATTGTATTCATTCTTCCATTCTTCCCGGGTTACCATACGAGTATAGGTCTTTCCATTTAAGAAAGACAATGGAATAAGTATGTGTAAGCCATGCGTACGACGCACATTGTTTCATTGTATTGGTGTTTATTATAAACACCAACATTACGAAATAATGTGCTTCATACGCACGGCTTATTCATACTAATTCGATTGTCTTTCTTAGATGGAAAGAGGTCTACATAGGGCTCAGTATACGGTCGGTGGGCAACAAGGTATTTGTTAATAAACCAGTATATTCATGCCACAATACATAAACCACCAATCTAGGCCAGACACACACAGACGTGGCAAGAATGCCGTAAGAAAGAGAAAAAGAAGCTTGTGCCGAAATCGAGGCACAAGCAGGGTACACGAGCCGTCTACAGGTCATTGCACCGTCAGCAATTCCGACGATTCATCCACACACACAGCTACACTTCAAGAAAGTTCTTTGTTCGGAATACTGTATAAAAAGCAGCAACCTCCCTATACGAGCATGTCAGTCTTCCAGGACCCCCCGGCGTATGCCGGAGGCTCTCGCCCTTCGAGTATCTATCATTGTCTTTGTAATCCTACTTATGTATAAATTGTAAGTGTTTTACCGAGATAATAAAGTCATCAGGCATTCTACGACTTTGGAGAATCCCGTCACAAGCAGTTTCTCCAAATCCGTCACGCACATGATCCTCAAAGAAACCCCCAAAGGTGTAATACTTAAGTTCAAACCCCTTTGTACTCCTTGGAGGGAACTCGTCACATTTAGCGATCGTCTCTCGCGGAATACAATTTCATTTCGCAAAATGTCCCGCCATCTTGTCTGTATAATCGCCGTAATGTCCGGCCGAGTGTGTATTTGACGAGCGGAGGAAGAGCACTCGGCGGAGGGCCCCAAATTGCACCGATTGACGAATAATTGCAAATAATAAAGAGCGCCCGCCGGAAGAGGAAGGGAATTTAAAATTTTTCCAATGACAGAACACAAAGCGGGGCCGATTGTCTATGGCGGCCGCGAGCGGCGGCGGGAACTTTTCGAATTGTGTTCTATTTACGAATTTCTTCCCTTTTCAAATATGGAAGCCGGCGGAATTCAGAAGCCGAAATGCGCTGGAAATGTTTGGTGTATAATTTTTCGTGAAATTTCAAATAAAGAACGTAAAAAAATAGTAAATTTATTTAAATAAAATGGGAGAAAACAAAATACATTGCAAAATAATGAAATAAAGATAGAAATTGATAAAAAAAATATAGAAATATTTGATACAATAAAATATTTGGTATTAATCATAGATTACAAATTAACATTAAAAAAACTCTAATAAATAAGAAAATCGCAAATTAAACCAAACAGAGTGACGAGAAATACATATTCTGAAATTAAAAAAATTGTTAACAGATTTTAATTGGATTATCGTAAAACATGGATTTAAGCTAAACTCTTTGATTTTCATAGACTAAAAATATTAAATGATACAGTAGACTGAAAAAATACTCCAAAAATAAAATTACAAAAATAAAGTCACACAGATATTCTTGGATATAATACAAGAATTGTAAATAAAATAAGAATTCCTGGTAGAAAGTAAAGAGATAGGTACACAAATCTGTAATATATTACGAAGGACTAAAATAATACAATAATCTACCAGAGAATGAGAAATATCAAAATGTTCAAGAAGGAGTGAATGTGTTTGAAATAAGTGAATGTATACATGGTGAATGAAACTTAATGATAAAAATGTTTTTTTTACTAAATAAAGTTTTAAATAAAAATCAATATTCTTACTATTTTGTCTTTTTAAACTCTTTTACATCTATACATGCCTTTTCAAACTCACCTAAACCTAACCTACGAAAATAGGACTAACTTGCTGGTTTTCTGGAATAGCGCTCGAATTTCCGACCACTGGATCACTTGGCGAGAGTCATAACCACTACATCAACAAGCTACTCAAATCTGAAATATGAAGAAGCAATTAATTATGAGAATATAAATGAAATAAAGAAAAATTGTTGACATTTCAAGGCATTTTTAGTCTATTTACTTGGTCCTTTCTTGTAACTCGTAGCGTCTGCTTGCTTGTTTCCTTGACGAAAAAACTTTAATCCTTTTCCCGTGATCCAATCAAGCTGAAACTTTGCAAGCAGATTCGTGGCGACGATCAAGAAGATCTATCAAATTTTCGTTAAAAAATAATAATAATTATAGTATAATTTTGGATTTTTCAAATTTTAAATGGTTTTTTTCAAATTGGAATCATTACAAAAGCTACCAACGGCGGCCCGATAAGGTCACGGAATATTTAAAATTTGAATTACTCCGTCAATAGGTATAATAGGTGCTTTACTATTTTGAAAATTTATGACAATTGGTTCACAGATGACAGCACACTTCGGTTTTTTGGGAAGATATCAAATAATAGAGATATTTTTAGAGATTTCTGACATAAATATTTATCTAGACATGTTTCATTTTCAGTCAATCAATTATTTAATTACATGATGGTAAACTTAATTTACAAAGAAAGGGAGTAAAATAAAAAGTTGGTTTTTATGGGTTAGTTTTTTTACATATTGTTTCAATGATCATAACTGAATTATGCTGAATCATAAAAAAGATTAATGATAATAGTTGATAAATTTTGCTTTTGCATAAATAGTGTGAATGGTTGCAATCTCCAATCGTCTGTTAGATCAGGCGAGAGTCGTAAGAAATATTTTGCCTTGTTGCTGTTTACGTGTCCAATAGTATTCAACATGTGAAGTACACAATAAACTCTTGTTCAGTGATGCGTTTATGCAACAGTCATGTTTTTTATGTTGGGAGCCTTAACAATCGACAATCTTGCATTCAAATACTTATGTATGAATGTAATTGAGGTGAATGTTTTGTGTCAGGCCAGTAGAGTGTGGGCTCCTTTCTCTCTGCCTAGCCCCGCGGAGATAGGAAGAGAGAGAAGAGCGCATATATGGATTTTCTTAGGATGGAAATGGTAAATGTTGCATTGTGTAGAGTGAGCACTTAAGCAAGCTCATACAGGTTGTCAGCCCTAGGTAATCGTGTAAAAGACTTACTTATAAACGTTTCTCATATAAACAGCTTCGTTTCTGTAAGACTTTTATAATTTATCTTAATCAAATAACTTTGTTTACACATTTATATCTACATGTTTGGAGAACAATGTTCTGTTCTTTAGGATAACTTGTACTAAAGTTGAAATATAGATTAGGGGAGGTTGGAAAAGTTTATTAGGAAATTATATAATCATTGGAAAGGAAATAAATGTTAAGTGGAAAATTATTCAATGTAGTATTATTTACAAACTTTACCTGATTATTAAGGCGATCGTCCGACAAAGTGAAAAAATGTCACAATTTTTTCTCTTATCATGTCAACTACAAAGGGTTAAAAAAAAAATTTAAAAAAAAACAATGTATCCTAAAACATGAATTGTAAGTAAACAAACTGAGAGATTAAGTAATAATTTTAATAAGTTAGGGGAAATCGTTTACTTTGTAATATTACTGAATAAAAAGACGTCTCATGAGGCCATTCAGTTATAAAAGGTCTACAGAGTTTCGTCATTTTACATTGTAAAACATCGCAGGTTTATTAATTAATTAATTGATTAAATAATTTAGTTTGTGTTATTTTAACAAGATTACCGTATTTTAAATATATGGAACCTGATGAATAAATTTTAAAATAATATAGGTATTTCTAAACAAAAATTTTGATAAAAAACGCGAGAAGATATATTAGAAAAAAAAGGGAAATTTGCTCACTTTGCCGGACGATGGCCTTAATTATATTTGACTTAATATTAACACTTTCTCTTATTTCAAGAATTTCTAAATTATTTATCTGAGAAACTTTATAACAGAAATGCAATATTTTTAAAACCTTTATTAAAGTCAAATGTATGGTTATATTCTAATAAATGATTTGCAAATTTCGATTCATTATTGCTATTTAAAGGATTTTAATAATTTTTTCAAAATAAAATATAATTACAGTCGTTACATTTAAGTTAATAAATATCTGATTTCTTGTATGGAAGAATATCGACGTCTTTGTTGTTTACAAATAAGATTCTACGCCAATGTTTATTTATATCTTTTGCCCTTGTAAAAAACACATTCTTAATAAATAAATAATATTACTATTAAAATAATGAATAAATAAATAGTCACGCTGTAATCCAAGTAAGAAGTATGTATCCGCAATACATAATTAATAAATCAAAAGAATTTGTATTATACAAACCATTCCTATATATTCCTAAAATTAAGAAAAGCTAATTGACAAAAAAAAGTATAAATTGACAATAGCCTCTGCAGATAATTCTATCCTAGGTTACATGGAGAGAAAAGGGGTTGGAAGGAGAGTGTGGGGGTAGGGAGAGGATGCAGTTCAAAGGGAAGATACAGGAAGGATGTTGGAGATAAATTAGAGGAGGCTGCGCGCGCAAATCACAATGTGACGGCAGAAATGCAACCGGGATCCTTCGATGATGTTATATTTTTAAAGTTCTATATTTATGGACTATCTGGGTGACTGCAATTAATTTTAATGGTAAAAACGATGGCTAAATAACAGAAAAAAACTATCGACAAAAATATGTTTTTAAGTAACGTATGCAGATTTTTTCAAATCGTTTTAACCGTCATTTAAATGAAATTTTAAAAAAAAATTATAGGGAGTGAAAATATCAAAAGAGTATCGCCAGGTTAAAAGTTTAAGTATTTGGTTTGCTTATTACATTTAATTAGCATTAATATTATTTTCAATCTTGAAAAAAACTTGGTTTTTATGTAACTAAGTTATCGATAGTGACAAATTCAAAAAAATTGATAGATGTGGTAGTCTATCATGGGTGGAACTGTGAACGTTACATTGTGTAGAGTGTTCACACACTGTATGAAACTACCAGCTGCATCTGATATAACAATACTCCAATTTTACCAATTTCGAAGTAGCGACATCACAATTTTCGTTGTAAGAATTTTAAAGAAAATGTATAAACCAATAAATTGGAACTTCTCCATCGTTTATATGAAAAAAAAAACTGCTGAATGATACATTCATGCAAAACTTAACCTAGAAACAGTAACTGCGTATAAGGTAATGTGTGTGTTTTAACCTCACAATTTAGGCGTAAGATGTAACCTCAAAATGAATATTCACGATATTAAAATGCGTTTCGCGTTCATTACCATGTAATCTGGGTGCATAATATAAAGATGTATCTAAGCACGTTTCACCTGTCAAACGGTCATGTGTCAAAATTCAATATCGATATGACTTGCCAGGAGTAAAAATAAAATTGATTGAAGAAAATGTGGTATTTCGTTATTTCGTAAGTAGACTGAATGCGGTTGAAATGCGGTCACTAAGACGCTTGTGTGGAAAATCTTTGGTCGATAGAGTGAGGAATGAACAAATTAGAAGTGAATGCAATGCTGGCTGTAGTGTGGTAGATAGAATAAAGAAAGGAGTGCTGAGATGGTTTGGTCATGTGGAACGTATGAACGAGGAAAGGATGGTTAAGAAAATATATGAGGCGAATGTTGAAGGCAACAGGAATAGAGGGCGTCCGCGAAAGACCTGGCACGATCAGGTACTACAAGTATTTGAGGATGGCCCTGTTAAAAGCCGCAACAACCGTAGAACGTGTATGAGAAGATGTATGAATATGGCCGAAGCAAAAGTGGTGTGCCAGGATAGAAGAGTGTGGCGTTCAATCCTCTCTGCCTACCCCTGCAGGGAAACGGCGTGATGGTTAGTTAGTTAGTTAGTTAGTTATTTCTAATCAACAAATATCATCTTGGTATTAAATTATATGATATTTATACATATTAAATTATATTTAAATGTATTTTAAAGTGATCTGTAAAACTCTGAAAAATCAATCTTTTTAATGTACTCCAAAATGTGTTTTTAACTGGCAACAGATATCATCCAGTTTCTGCGACAGCGACAGCGTATTAATATAAAGATTTTTATTCCAGTCTCCATTAATGTGGCACGCAATGTTTATTGGTGAGGCTTCTCGTAGATGGGAGGCAGACGGGTTTACAGGGCGAGGGAAGGGTGTGGGGCGGTGTGGCAGGGGGATGCCACGGCCAGATAGCCTCCCGCGGAGGCAGATAATTGGCGCGACCTCACAACATTATGATTGTTGAAGTTGGCAACCCTGCAAAAAGTGCGGGAAACTGTGCCTACCAGTTATAAACTTCGAACGGCTGCGTTGGAGGGGGGACTCAAATATGGAAAGCGATAATGGAAATATATATTCATAAGTAAATGTTTTAGTATCTGTAAACCGACGAGGTTATTAAATGTTCAAACCCTTGTCATGGGACGCACGTTAAAGACGTAGACATGGTTCTCAGTCAGGATTCGATTACATTAATGCAAGTAACACTGTTATTAAGATCCACTGATTATGGTATGATCCATTTGTTAGTAGGATCTCAGAATATATTTGTTATAAAAAAATAAAATAAAATGTACTAAATGTCAGTGAACATTGGTACCTGTGAGCATAGTGGCCAATCCATATTAGCACCCAATGTGTAGTGCAGCGGAATGATTGTTTGATAATTAAAAAACACGGTGTTTACAAAATATATGTCATTCGTCTGAACTAGGTAGGTATAAAACATAAATTTATATATAGGTATTTATTTGACATAAATTTGCATGTTAACCCCGTATAAGAAACCCGGAGTTCTTTAGAATAAGCTAGCACACTAATAATGTCGGTTACTTTTCTCCCATTACAAGGTTGTGTCGCACATATAATTTGTATTGTGCTGACCCTAACATTGATGCTGATATTCTTGCAAATACCTTATCATCGTTCAAAAACTCACTCATACACAACATCCATTTTCTAAACGATGACTTGAACCTATAGATCCATTAAATCAATTATTTATTAAATACTAATCACACTAAATATACAATACACATAAATGTACATGTTAAATATACTTAAATGCAAAAATACATGTTGCTAGAGCGTGCCGAAGACACTTGTAATTGGGATAATGGGCATAGTCTTCATTTATAATGTTTCATTATTAAAGTATAATTAACGTACCTATTTTCCTGTTAGTGTCTATAATAAATACATAAAAAAAATGTATATGGGTATCTGCTTTATAAAAAAAAGTTTCTTCATAAAATTTCATTTTAAAATCTTTATATTTGTATATTTTTCGCCTTTTTCTGTTTTTTCCTAGCTCCTAGCTCCACAGGTCATTCAGTACTATGATAGATCGCTTATCCCTCTCCAGCCATCTCTGTCTCGAGTTGCGGTCCTCTAGTAGGGATTTGCGGGAGCGTTGTGTCTTGCATTATCCGACCAGCTCATTCTTGGGCATTTCAAGGGCGGCCTTAGGGAGTGTTCTAGAACCTTATTCTGTGCTTGTCCAGTTGTCGAACTTAAGCGATCATTATCTTAACAATATTTTAAAATGCATAGAGGTATGTCCTTATAATATAATTGCTGGATTTGTCCACTGTGGGCTTATTATTCAATTGAGATGAATTATAGAAGTCTCACAGACACGAAGCCAGTCTCTTGTACGATGGCCCAGGGCTTTTAACCTGTATGAGGTCACTCTGCACAATGAAACGTTCACCAATTCCATCGCAATAACATCCACACATTATCAAAATTTTGAAAGATTTATATACATTTATGGATGTTTCGAATCTGTGAATCATTTTTAGTTACGAAATCTATGTATATTGTTTCATAAGAAAGAACCACAGATGTCAGCATAGTGCATGTGGTATTTTGGACGTTTCTAATTGTTTATTCTCTTATTAATATGTTCCATATCGTATTATTATATATTATAACTCTCTGTGATTACCACCATGTATTTTTTTCACCTTTAGTAACTTGGAGTCGTAGGTAAATTTTACATCAGTGCATCGCGTAATACGTGAACGCCCTATTTCAAAATTTAAAAAAATAACCCATAAAAACCTAGTTTTTATTATACTCCCTTTCTAATTGAGTCAGGTTTCATGCCTACTGCACGCGTCGGGTTCATAACTCATTTGTATCGATTCCAATTTGAAAAAACCATTAAAATTTTTAAAAATCCAAAATTACACTATAATTATTTAAAAATTTGAAACTACAATTTGTTAGATCATTTTTATCGTCGCCACGAGTCTGCCTGCAAAGTTTCAGCTCGATTGGATCACGCGAAAAGGGTTAAAAATCGATCTAAAGTTTTTCCGGCAGACAAACCGCAGACGCTACGAGTTAAAAGAAAGGGAGTAAAAATGAAGTGTCGTGCGTTAGCAACAAAAAACTGTTGCGCATGCGCGAAACTTCTTTCGAAAGGTACCTAACTTCGAAATTCAATTCGATTGGTGATTGACACAAAATTCTCCGCTCGATGATAAATTTCAACACAACGTTTCGTCACTAAAATGGAAATAAAAACATATTATTAATATTTAAAGCATTAAATTTGCGGTTAGACATTATAACAGAGTGTTAATCAAATAAGTATAAACCACTACCAGATTTTAGGTCTACCGGTTTCGAGACGTACCCGTCTCTTCGTCAGGGCCAACACTACACTACTATGTTCACAACACTATGCACCACAACCATAGTACTGTTAACCGTTCACCAATATTTATCGCATGCGTGTTAATCTTGTCAAAGACAAGCCTGCACCCTAAGGTTAACGCGGTTTTTTGTGGTGACCTATTTTACAACTAAAGTCGACGAAAAAATGGTCGAGCGATGCGTTTTTTACAAACGCTGCCTTAACGGTAAGAGATATTTAAATACTTTCTATACAGAAGTTCAAATATCTGCGACGACATATATCTATATGTAAAGGTTAATATACAAATTGATAAAATATGACTAAAAGTTACTAAAAATTTACGTGTGCAAAGCCGCGCGGGCACACCTAGTTGTAAATAGGGTAATGAAAGCCAACGTCCATCGAATAGACGAGGCACATGATGAAGAGAAAAGACTACCATAATTTAGTAAATAACTCAGTTCTCAAATGGTTAAATATATAAAGGAATAAAAAATATAAAAACATTTCTGATAAATAATATCTCTCAGCGACTAGGTAAATTCAATAGCAGCTCGATCAACGACGACATCTCTTGGGATATTTTAATACCCAGATTATTTGATCGAAGCTCGCCCTAACAATATCAGGTGATTTTAATAGCAATAATAATATCAGAGACCCTTTCCCATTATAACCTAACTTCTGCCCCAAGGGCGGCTCGTCACATTTTAATATTTTTATTTTATTTTATTTATTTGATTTAGCACAAAAACAGGCATGGAGTGCCCATACATTATGCATGATGGCATAAAGTAAGCATTGTCATAAAATATTTCTATTCAATTACAGAATTCATGCCGCTTGCGTAATCTTAGTCGGACTAGGCTGATGCAATGTAAGGAAATTAAATCATTATCACTGTTTAATTCATCGTACAAGGAACACTTCTTTAGGTTATGTTCTGGACGTTGAGGCCTGTAAACACTATTCGCCAAGCACCGCTAGAAAAAAGTCTGTTATTATCCGCGGAAGGCGCGAACAAAGACACTCGTGTCGGTTAGAGCATACTTATTAGTGATATTCAATCTTTCTCTTGCTTTATCATTGTAATAATTGTAGTATAAAAAATAGAATTAGTTTATAAACTGGATGAAGTTCCACTCGCTAAAGTCGATTCAATAAGGGATCTGGGCGTCATGCTAGATTCTAAGCTCACTTTTAGAAACCACTTTGATAATATCACAAACAAGGCATATACTATGTCGGGATTTATCACCATAATTACTCACGACTTTAAAAATCCTCAAAGTCTAAAAATTCTCTATATATCACTATCATTCAGTCAGTTAGTTGGTCACTTTATACATGTTACGAGAATCGAGAGAGTGCAGAAAAAGTTTCTACGTATTTTGTCATACAAAGCTGGTCAATCCAATAACCTTCACAGCTACGAAGATCGACTTGCCTTTTTCAAGATGAACAAACTTGAGTCCCGACGGAAAATATCCGATCTCGTTGTGCTACACAAGATTCTCGGCGGAGCTATTGATTCTCTCTCTCTATCTGATATAAATTTGCATGTTAAACCCCGTATAAGAAACCCGGAGTTCTTTATAATAAGCCAGCACACTAATAATGTTGGTTACTTTTCTCCCATCACAAGGTTGTGTCGCACATATAATATGTATTGTGTTGACCCTAACATTGATGCTGATATTCTTGCAGATACCTTATCATCGTTCAAAATCTCACTCATACACAACATCAATCATTCAATCGATGACCTGAACCTATAGATCAATTAAATCAATAATTATTTATTTACATATTCTTATATGATCGCACTAAATTCAAACATTAAATAAACAATACTTAAATGTAAAAATACATGTAACTAGAGCGTGCCGAAGACACTTGTAATTGGGATAATGGACTTAGTCTTAATTTATAATGTTTTATTATTCGAGTATCATGTACCTATTATCCTGTTAGTGTCTCTAATAAATATAAAAAAAATATAAAAACGATAAGCCGAGAAAAACCATCTATATCTTGGTTAGCTCGCATCAGCTTCTCAACTCTTCTCCCGGATCGATTCTCGAATATTTGTAAGCCAGGACAGCTGTTTTCTTCCGACTCTTTTGCTACCTTCAATCTTCCCTTCGACAACCAACAGACATAGGGTATATTTTTCCCTTCTCCTTATATAACCAAAATACGATGTCTTACGGAGCTTGATTGTTGTAAATAATTCTCTTAGAACATTACCTCTGTGTAAGACTTCAGTGTTAGTTGTCATGTTGGTCCAGGATATCCGTAACATTATCCGGTGAATCCCCTTTTGAACGCCTCTAAGTGGTTTAAAGTACCAATTTTGAGGGTCCATGCTTCAACACTGTAGAGTAGAACCGACCACACGTAACATTTGATCAACTTTTGTCTTAGCTTCAGATTGATACATCTTTTTCATTTTATTTAATGATGCACGAGCCGCTTCTATTCTGCATCTAATTTCCATGTCAGGATCCAAGTTTTCAGCAATGGTTCTACCTAAGCACTTAAACTGTTTTACATTCTCTATGTCAACACCCCTCAGCTGATGTTTCGCATCTGAATGACCCCCTCGACTAAAAACCACAAATTTACTATTGCTAATATTTATACTCGAACCAAAATGTTCAATAATATTGATTTTATCAAGCAGCTTTTGAAGATCGTCTAAGTTATCTGTCAGTAAAATAGTAGCAAATGCATATTTAAGTTTGTTGAAAGTGATGGTTAAACCGTTATTTTAACTAGTTATTTTCGATACAGTTATTTGGGATTTGTATTTGATTATATCGATGATTGATAACTAATATATGATTGTTGCCTAGTACCGATGGCTGCCTGTCAAACTGCAAAAAATCAGTTGCCATTCATCGACTCAATCAGATACAAATCTCAAATAATGGTTAGTGTGCCATCGGTTAAAATACCATCACTAATTGTTGAGGATCACGTCACTGATTATTACGCCGACGTCTACGTCAGACAATACAGAATCCAATAGCTGATCTCATTCCGTTTTCAAAATTGTTATTAAATAGAATTAACTTTATGATTTTTTAGTAAAATACTCTGAACAAGATTTTTTAATATTTTAGGTTAATGAAAATTAAAACTAATAAGTGCACTTTACTATATCGCATATATAATTGGTATTTATATTAATCAAAATACATCATGTTCTATGTTTTATTCAATGTTATAATTTTATTTAATAACGATTTTGATATCAAAAGCTAAAGTATTCTAGGATGTACAACGAAATTATTATTATTTGGGGACTTTTAGTCTAAGAAGGTTTTTGATTCATTTTTATATAAATTATGTTTTTGGCGTGTAACATCTTGTCTCTCGCTTTCCTACAATCTGTGGCAGTGATTTTGTGAAAAAGGACGGAAATGCGTAACAGGAAATATGACGCCGGAGAAGCGCGCGCAATTTCATTTGACCAATGAGCGCGCGCGATGGAAAAAAATTATCGTTTATAAACAAATCAATCCAGCAAGTGTCATCACAGCGAAGATGCACACTTCCAACATTCAACGCTTCTGATTTTGTATATATGTTGCGCGTCTGGTGTCAAACGTGTGGATGTTGTAACTTTGATATATTTTGGCTTATATCATCGAAACTATCCAATAAATACTTCATTTTTTTAACATTAATGTAAATAATAACTGCCCTTAATGATTTTCATTCTCAAATTTTATGTAATTTATGTGATTATTATTATTATTTTTATAATTTATGCGATTTACTCGAGCCTGGGTGTTTTGTGATGTATTTCGCCTCCGTAATTGGGCCACCTTGCCTGTTGAAGCGTAATTTAAAAAAATATATTTATTCAAAGTTTTCATACAATATGTATGGTGGCACACTACCTCCATCAATGAAAATAAATAAAAACATATAATTGACCAAACACATTTCTAAACAAAATGCGTATGTATATATATACGGTACCTACCTAGTGCATCAACATTCAATAATAAATAAACGCACGTACATTATCTTTACTTGTATTTACTTGTATTTACTAATAAATAAATATATAATTTTGATGTCAATTTCTGTTGTTGCTCTATTGATATTTTTAATTGTGAGATGTCAAATGTTACACATTATACACGACTACTGTAAGGCTTGCTCATTTCATTCATTGTAAAAGGCTTTCTAAATAAATAATTATTCTAAAAGCCACCACGGGCTTCCCTCCTTCGGTAAAGTAATAGTCAGATTTATTTTTGAACATGCTTCAATGATTTTAAATACATGTTCACGTAAAAATTAATGTATATGTTTCAAAATATGTGTTTTTTCTTTACTTTTTAATACACGTTAAAATAGAGTAGATCTGTTGGTCCACCGCCCGCCCCTGTGTCGGGCGCCCCCCGGCGAGCCCGGTCTGCGGCTGACGGGCTCCAACAAAAGATGTCGCATTACTGCCATCTATTAGCGAGTTTACGTAATAATTAGTAGGTAGACTCGGCGACGTCACAGCCACTCACCCGTCTCGTCTTTTGTACTTTGCCATGTCTTTTGTACAAATTTAATAAAATACCTTCTTACATCATTATCTAACGGGGTTAAACTTGCAAAAATGATTACGTTGTCATGAAAGTCTAACAAGCAAATAAAAAATGTCTGCATTTTCAAAAGAAGTCCAAGAGTCAACATACTCACTTTTCATGTTTAATCGATTTTAGGCCTAAAACGGTTCCGTATTCAAAAGTTTCGAAACTATACAACTTTGACAGCCGCATTGAATGTCGAATGAGTGAACGTGTCATTGTTTTGAAAACGAATATTTGACAATTACTTCGTTTTCGCAGTAATTTTTTTTTCTGCACCAAGCACTCAATCTCTACACTCCTCTCTTTCTGTGACATTCTTGTCTTGTTCTTCTTTGTGCCGGATTTCATCCAATAAAAGATCTTATTGTAGACTCGTAATTTATTACGTTTACAGAGATACGGTTATAAAAATGAAAAATAGCGATCGGTCTCGATATAATGCAAAAAAGCCCTTTCATTCATTTACCCTCTCTGTCATGCTCTGTCCCTTTCGCGCATCGCGACATACGTTCCGCAGATCCACTACACTTTCATATTTTGGTAGTTGTTACAACGCGCATCTCCGATTACCTGGTCTATGTAGCTTGATCTCGGACGGCCTGTACGATTATATACATATATTATTCGAGAAATTATTGCAATTAATGATTTCTCGAATATCACTTTTATTAATTTTGGGCATAGTGACGATCAAAAACTTTCTTAAAAACATCGACAATAACATGAAATACAGAAATCTGTACGCAAAGCCGCTTTTGTAATATCGATTAGGTTCACAGCTAAGTTAAGTTCGATTAAGTTTACATACATGTCGTTTCAAAATTCTAAACCTTGTCATGTGATTTGTTATTAAAGTCGAAGTTTTCTTCATACGGTGTTGTAATTTTGTTTGCATAAAGATTCTTGACCTGAGTCTAACCTGGAGGATGCCGACTTGCTAAGGAGAGACGAATCTATGCTTCATCTCAATGCTCTCTCTGACGCGAGCTGGTGGACGTGGGGTCCAGGGTGTGGTCGCCCTGGCAAGAGAGCCCAGAGCAACGGCACACGTGTCACAATATATATATATATATATATATATATATATATAATAATATGTTAGTTCTAACTACTTTGGGGGTAACCCGCGTCAAATTTGGTCGTCAGGACCAGTCGTCTGCCGACGTTTCGAACAGATCTCACTGTTCATCTTCAGGGCGCCTTGTCGATGAGCTGCTTCTCCAAAAGCGTACAACCGTTTGGGTCCGGAGCTCACCGTGCTCACTTGACGGTGAGCTCCGGACCCAAACGGTTGTACGCTTTTTGGAGAAGCAGCTCATCGACAAGGCGCCCTGAAGATGAACAGTGAGATCTGTTCGAAACGTCGGCAGACGACTGGTCCTGACGACCAGAATTTGACGCGGGTTACCCCCAAAGTAGTTAGAACTAACATATATTGTACCCGTGAAAGCCTTAGATTTAACATATATATATATATATATTTATAGTATATTTTGGATGGTCCACGGAGAGACGGTGATAGCAATGTCGCAATGTAGTTAGGGTACCGCGCTGGCGTTTGCGCGTCCAAAGTCCAGCCGTGTAATTTCGTTTTGTAGGCGTAAATTTGAACAAAATGACAGACAGACAACGAAATAATTATGTTTGTGTGGGATAATTTTTTCAAATTATAAAATTATTAATACTGCACCCAGTGCAGTATAATAGAAATCTAAAAGCTGATGAGAAATATCCAGAGAAATGAGCCAGCGGCGCGCCTCCTGACGGGTGCGGGTCAGCTGGGGGGCATAAAGAGCGGATTATTGCCAAATATTCGGATATGCAATTTGTGTCTCGCGTCTGAAAGGGTTGCTCAAATAATTCTTTACATTTTTATGAAATAATACTCAATCATTTTCTCAGGAGGGAAATTTACTAATTAATTACTAAGTATTTATCAAATTTATCAAAAAATTTGCGATACTTCGAATTCACACAATGTTCTTCAGTAACAATACATTTGGGTGTTTTAGAAATAGACCGAGATCAGTTGGAAATATTTCGTAATAAATAATTATAATAATAAAAATAAATAATTATAATAATAATAATAATAAAATGTAACACTAGCACAGCCCATCATCATTTCACAATTACAATTTAATAAAATAAATAAAAAAATAACTAAGGCCCTTATCATTTTTTCTGAAACATTTCTTTCAGTATTCAATTTTTGTAGACTTCAATTCCTGCTTTTGTTGAATAATAAAACATTAAAAGTGAGATACTTTAAAGCTTTAAGATTCAAAGCCGAAATTCGCAGCAATTGTGTTGCCTAATATTGTAAACTACAGCCGTTCTAAGAACAATTGTAGGCTTGTAAAGCCTACAATGAACGTGAAAAAATAAATAAATAAGTAATCAGAGGCGAGACTCTAAAACTTACATATAACAAGTGGATAATTTTTTTTTGAAGACATGCTTTTAGTATGGGGTAACAGTTTCACCACAGAATGGCACATAAGTGTGAGATGCTAATTTCAGAAAGTACCGCGTGTATTGCGTATCAACACTCTTTGAACCCGTGGCATAATTATGTTGAATATCTTTTCTGTCAAACCGACTTTTCTAAACCAAAGTTGGCTAAATCCAATATCATGGTCCCACGGGTTATATAACAAAAAAAGTATTTCTCGGTATAATTGAATGTTCTGATTGCAAAATTAAAGATAATTAATGCCTGAATAATAAGTAATAAATAAATATTACACATTAAACTTTCGTGATTTTCATGTGTCAAACGGTCTATTTTTATTTTTTAATCAATACATTCAATCATATAGAGAAATACTTTTTTTCAGCCGGATCTATTATATAACCCGTGGGACCATGATCTTGCATTACGCCCAAAATTTATCATAATCCCAATTCATCGAATTTAACATTTAGTTCCGACGACTAATGTCAAAGTTAAAAATTTGAAATCGGGACATTTTTTAAATATAAATATTGATAAATCTAGGAGTTACGTAGGCACTTTCAATGTTCAATAATAATAGAATATTATTAATTTTAATCGAAATAATGACCAAATTACATCGAAAATTTCATAACGTATGGTCATCCACTTCGCGTAAATGTTGAAATTTTCAGAGCTGCAGCTAGTCGGGAAGTTGGTGAAAAACTAATTACAAGATTCCGACACAACAAAAAACAAACAGACAAAGAGAGCTAATTAAAAGCATGTAAAAATTGTTAAAAATAAACACTGTTCTACAAAAGGAGCTAAAATTTTTTTCATGTGTATTCCAGTGTATATTATGTTAAATATTTCGGAAGAATATCGTGTATAAATTAAAAAGAATATTGCTTAATATACCACTTTAAAAAATATAGTATATAATATAGAAATCTCCACTCTTATTTATTTAAATTCCGTCTATTGAATCCCCTCACTTTAGGGTCGTTTAGTATAAAGTTTTTTAACCACTCAAAATAATAAATTTTCATGCAAGTCTTATAACAATGAGATAATTGAAGTCTTTTGAATATTCTAGATGAATGTGGAATTGACTAGATTATCCCGGAATATTCGAGAAGCGAAATCATAAATACCCAGCGGCATCGTGCGAGTGGCAGAGCTATTTTCATATTTCTGCGAATACACAGATAAAAGCAAACCGTGCGGCGGTGTGGCTAGCAGTGTGACCAAGCGACAGATATTTGGTACGAGGGGTACTTAAGTGCGGAACAGAGTGGATTTTACCTAGCGAAAGACAAAAGTGCAGCGAAGTTTCTAGTGACGTGAATTAATGTGAACCTGTGTGAAAAATTGTAGAAACAATTAGTGTGAATTTAAGGATCGTGCTCCGATTATATTCGTGTCCATTAACTTTGTGTATCGTAAATAAAAGATTTAATTATTTATAGTGTTTAATTTCCCTCTCACAGCCAGGAACTCATGACAGTATGTTCGATATTAAACTATATTAAATTTTGCAATTTCGAATATATAGGGAGTTTGAATTAAACTCATAATATTTATTGTGTTATTAAGGCTGGACATTCGCTGCAAATGTATATTTCGGCGTTTTTGTTATTAAAATGTGGGTTTTTATTATTCATTTATATCAGAATGTATACTCTAGACTGCAATTTTTTAGAGAAATAACTTAAATAGAACCTTTCTTATTATATAAATATAAATGACGTAATTATAAAACAGAATTCCGTTGGCAGCGGCGTCATTTATTGGCACATTTCATACTTTGGAATTTAAATTTTTATATAATACCTAATTAAGGTATTTTTATAAAAAAACTTTCTTTTATTAAGTGAGTAAAGCCTTAAAATACGTAAATAAATATAATATACTGTTTAGAATCATCTCTTTATATAAATAAAAAGCGTTTTAAAAAAATAATAAAAAAAACTTGAAAATTTCTTGCAAATTTAAAACATTATAACTTTATAAATATTGAATATTTCTTGATTTCCTTAGTAAAAGTTCTAGATAATGAAGTATACTTTATACGTATAAAAAAACCTATTATGCGTACATATAAATATTCATTAAAAATTAGCGCCGCCTAGGACACTAAAAACGATTTTTTGGCCGCGGCCTGTCGATTAATGCTTATATTTTATTAATTATCATAAATAATGTCCAGTTTATTACTTTTATATAATAACAAAGGTTCTATCTATTATACTAAGTTATTTCTCTAAAAAAATGCAGCTTAGAGTGTAAATTCAGATATACATGAATAATAAAAACCCACATTTTCATAAAAAAACGCCGAAATATGCATTTGCAGTGAATGTGCCGCCTTAATCGAAAAACTAAAAAAATTAAAATTTCAATATTAAATTATTTTTATTTTTTAAATTGCTCTGCGCTTCTTTCAGTCCACCCTCCCACGAGCGCCTATAAAAAAACAGGGTGGCAATCATATTTCGAGGGGGCATTGTATGCCCCGAGAGGGACGCTCCAATAGTCGGTCCACAGATTAAAAATTGCGCAAACACTTGGTATCAAACCAGCCCCGAAATTTGGCTTATTGGCAGTCGCGGGATTTTCCTTTCAAAGGAAGATATCAGAGATGTGAGCATTCATCAAAATGTGCTCAACGCGAAATAACCCAAAAATGTACCACAAGTAATATTGTCTATTCACGGCGCAGTATTTTATTAAAATGTGGGTTTACAAAGTGTGTCTGGATGATATTCTGTAATAATATTTAGCTTTAAGGCTTTAGGGGGAAATGTGAGGCTTAGAAAGGTGTAGAAGTGAGGGTGATTTCGAATGATCCTTTGAATGATAGATATACTTAAGTCTGGAAGGATGCCTGCGATCGATCTCAATTACATTCATACTGCAATGATACATTTACAGAATTTTTTTAATCTTACAATTATGCAAGTATTTTTCATTTTTAGTGAAAACTTATTAATTAATGATAAATTAACTATTCAATGTACAAAGTCACTTAACACGAATCAGACTTAACGCAATTTCTTTAATCTACTATATTTCGTAATAACAGGTGTACCCATAAGTAATCAATTATTTTTGGTGTGGAATGTAAGCTTCAGTCAAGCTCAGTAAAGTGAACGTGTTTTTATACGCAATATTATAATCCGTGGTCTTGTGACATGTGACAATTAAATTTAAATTTTTTTATTACTCTGTTGTAAAATGGCGGACAATCAACTAACTTAGAAAATTTACGTCATTGCGTGCGTTTCATTTTCTATCTGATGTTTATGCAACGGTTGCAACAAAGAAAATTTGTGATGTATCTGGAGACGTATTGAAAGTAAATAAGTGCCAACGTTGGTTTAGAAAATTTTCCGATGGTGATTTTGACTTGTCTGATGGCAATCGAAGTGGGCGCCCGGTAGGGTTTGATAATGACGCTTTAAAAACACCTAGAAGCATATTTTTCTTAAAAGTCTACCAACAAGATGGCCTAGATACGATGGAGATTAAATGGATTAAAAATAAAATTAAATGTAGTTAAATTATTTTTTTTGTTGCCACTCAAATAATTGATTACTTATGGGTATACCTAATATATCACTCATATATGAAATCGTTATTATCGCTGAGTAACATTTATTTATCTCTCGTAGAATATTCAACACTCGCACATAGAAGTCGGACTGGTTTATTTCGCCACTTAGGTACTCCGCTCGATTATTTCGCTTTATTTATCGCTTCGATTATCTCACGACTAGCCACCCGGCCGCGGTCTCGCGGCTCGCGGCCGACTTCGCGCCGAACGAACTGTTAAAACACGACTCCTCATTGCGGCCTAGGTCCGCGCTATCTGTATGCGATCACGTTAGTTTCGATTCCTAGAGAAGTTTATTTTGCTTTCTTGTGTTAAGGATAAGGTTTCCGTCACTTCTAGGTTGTTCCAGGCATTTGTAGAAATTTCCTGAATTTTGTTGATTATACGAGAGCGTGGTAGAGGCTTCTATGGTACTGTCATCGTTGACATATTTCGAGGGATTCTGTGCGTAATTCCTTTTGCCATTTCAGTACTGTATTTACTGAAATGGCATCTTCTTATCTTCAAGTTTGTGTTTACTGGGGTATTATGCCGTGTTGTTACGACCTTTCGGGCCGACGTTTCGGATCCCATTGCAGGGTCCATCATCAGGGCTGATGTGTTGTCTTGAATGTTGAAGAGATCCTGATTCTTCCAGCAGACAAAGGCAATGCCACAGTGATTTTGAACCAAGTAGACTACATAGCGAAGATGCGGGGACTTTTGGAAAGCAGCACTTATAAGAAAATCCAGAAGAATCCAACGGATAGAATCGACAGAAAAACTAGGGAGCTGGTCAAAGCTTCCAGTATTCCAGCCGATTTGCATTTCAAACTATTTGTGCAAGCGTCAAAAACACCAGCAATCTACGGGCTTCCCAAAATACATAAGGAAGGAGTGCCACTAAGACCAATTGTGAGCGCAATAGGAGCGCCAACATACAAGCTGTCACAATATTTGGCCGGTCTCCTACAGATGCAGACGGGAAAGACGTCCTCATGGGTGAAAGACTCAGCACACTTCGTCAATATGCTAAAAGAAATAAAGTGTGAAAGGGGTGATATACCAGTCAGTTTTGACGTCATATCCCTCTTCACTAATGTGCCTGTGGACGACGCTATGAGTCTGTTGGAAGAAATTTATGATGAAGACATCTGCGCACTGTTTGAGCACTGCCTGACGAGTGGATACTTTTCTTTCCAAGGTGAGCTCTTCCAACAATTGGAAGGCGTAGCGATGGGTAATCCACTTTCTCCGGTGATTGCTAACTTTTTTATGGAGAAATTCGAAGAAACAGCACTGGACACAGCATCCTTTACTCCGAAGGTCTGGTGGAGATACGTCGATGACGTGTTTGCAATCTGGCCGCATGGTGAAGACAAATTAGGTGATATTTTGGGACACCTTAATTCACTACACAAGAACCTGAAGTTCACCATGGAGATAGAGAAAGACAACGTGCTGCCTTTTCTTGATGTGGAAATAAAAAAGAAAGCCGATGGGAGTTTCGGACACAGAGTTTATAGGAAGCCCACACATACCAACCGTTATCTACATGCGAACTCCCACCATCATCCTGCTCAAAAAAGAGGTCTCATCAACACTTTGGCCACGAGGGCCAAAAGGATATGCCAAGATGAATATCTACAGGAGGAAATGATAACACTCAGCGACGCACTGGAAGGCAATGGTTACCAGAAGCGACAGATACAACGCGTCATAAGTACGAGGTCTGTTCGCCCTGAAAAACATACAGAACCTGAGTGCAAAGGCATCGCCTTTCTGCCTTTTGTCCAAAGCGTTACAGACAGAATTGCCAGAGCTCTCAAGAAAAGAGACATTAAGACAGTTTTTGGTGCCAACTTCAAAATTAAAGATATGTTGAGATCAGCAAAGGATCGAGATCGCTTAGAAACGGACGGTGTGTATAGACTCGATTGTCAAGACTGCGATAAAGTATACGTGGGGCAAACGGCGCGTACCATTTCCAAAAGGGGTCAACGAGCACAAAAGGGCATGCAAACTCGGTCATCCAGAAAAATCAGCACTGGCTGAGCATTTTCTGGATACCGGCCATCATTTTGCATTCGAACCGAAAATCCTTGGAAAGCCTAAGAGTCACCATGCGCGTCTTATCAGGGAAGCACTAGAAATCTACAAGCATCCGATAAACATTAATAGAGATGATGGTCTCAAATTAAAAACATCTTGGTATCCGGCGCTTCAAAGTCATTCTCGTCGCAGACTCCGCAGAGATAGTGATCAGACAACAGATGAATCATACATACAACACAATACAAACACATCATGACTTCGGCACGGTATTGCAAGCCGATACTTAACCACAACACCAACATTCAAGACAACACATCAGCCCTGATGATGGACCCTGCAATGGGATCCGAAACGTCGGCCCGAAAGGTCGTAACAACACGGCATAATACCCCAGTAAACACAAACTTGAAGATTCTGAGTGGCCGTGAAAACCTAAGAACATTCTTAACCGGCATCTTCTTAATTTACACTATTAATATGTGGTGGTGCAGAGCCGTCGCGACTCTAGTCGCACGATATCCACCAAGCAGGTACTCGGTGCGGCCTCGCTGGTGTGAATATCAAAGCATGAAGGCCTTGCTTTCACACTGTAATACATTTCACATTGTAATACCAACTCCCGTAATAGCCTTTCAAATTGTAAAACCAACTTCCGCCAAAACTCTTTTATATATCGCTTTCTTTCTTTTGTCCATGTCTTGTATAAGCATATGTAGATCTATTGCTCACATATCTTTATGCTATATTTCATTTTCTATTTTTTTTATTTCTTATAGCTTCCTCTTTTTAAAAATTACATCTGTCCTTTCTTCCCCATTTCTGATTCTAATTCTACCTTAACTCTTTGTTTCTCTTGGTTTGTTCTCAACATAGACCTTTAATTTTTTTTTGTTTATTTTTATTGTTGTTATATTTTAATAAATATCCTGTTAATTCTGCGGAAACTTGTAAGATGGTCCCTGTACTATTTATTATTCACGTGTAATCTGACTTTTATTTGTACTGTTAGTTTCACGTAAATCCCACTAATAATAATTTCGTTATATGTCTTTCTGTCTGTAGCTTCTTTAATATATTTTTTCTCTTTTTTTTTAGTAATTTTTTTATAAATACCTAAATAAATAATTATTCTTTTGGAACCGACATGAAAAAGTACCGTCATTTTTGACAGGTTACAGCAAGTACCTAAATAAATATTTAATTTTGATGAAGTTACAAGGTACCGCTGTTATTTTCGTGTAACTTGAATGTGTTTAAAATTATTGACTTGTTTGTAGGCACAAGTGGTTGCTTCAGAAATGTTACACTTTCTACCGTGTAGAGGGAGTACTAAGGGGTACGTTTAAATACATTTAATATTACAAAGTTAACTATGCTTCGTTGAGTTTCATTTGGATCTTGACAGGTAGGTATAAAGGTTCGCCCGTTTCGCCCCCCTGACTCGGAGGGGAGGAAGGCTGTTGGTAGAAAGGGCGACACTGATGATCGTAGATATTGTCACGCGATGGTAAAATCAGAAAAATGACACGTAACCGATGATTTTACAGCTCTCTACACATTTTACACTAAATTGGAAATTACTAGAAGGTTCTGGGATGGTCAACCGGATTCTGGAAGCATCTTACAGCGAGACAGCGGCAGGAACACGGGTCTATAAGTAAGAGGGCACCGCGCTGCGCAATTAGAGAGAGCGGGCAGCGACAACAAATTAAGAGGAGTACCTAACAAGCAGGCGCGTGCAGTGAGTACACTGCAGCATGACTTTAACGTGAACATATAATATATTTTGAAAAAAAAACTAAATGAAATAGGGTAGGGCTTCGATAACCCGAACATCCAAAATTTATACCCTGTTCAGATTTACGAAGTGTTCGGATTATAGTATGCAGATATTTTTAAAGGCATTTTTCGATATAAAAAAGGTTTTTTATAACTAAAAGTATGTTTTAATCATGCAAAATGTTATATTATCATAGTATAGTGCTATTTATCTCACCTTTTAAAAATAATTCCAATAAAATGCTTCCACGGTGGTGTTTAGCAACGTAGAAAACGCTTCCTTAAAAAAAATCTAAATGAATTATGATGATACCCGATTGCATATTATGGTACCCATATTAATTATAATTGTGATAGGAATATTACGATATATATAGTTAATTTCGTTTTCTTTTTCATTTAATTCTATTTAAAGGCATGCTTCAACGTACTCTGTGTACGCCCTTGTTAACAGGCATTTGGAAAGAGTAACGCTTGTTACTAGTTCAACGATCGATGATGGAATAATCCGAGTTTCACGGTGCGAAGAAAGAATATTAAAGTAATTTTTTTAAAAAAGAAGAATACACGGATATATTCAAAAAATCTCCTTCTACACTGAGCCCTACATACGCGTCATTTTAATATGATGGTGAACATCACACGCAGAGGAGGAATTTAATAAAGTTAATTGTCAAATGATTTCATAGATGTCTCCGCTGTCATAAATTAATGAGGGGCGATACAATTATTAATTAATTTCTTTGGGTGGTAGATGTCTCTAATTATTATAAACTTTTAGGAATCATTCTGTATTCTATAGTCCTCTACATAAATGATTAACTAAGCATTGTGAAGCTGATGCGAGCTTAGTTGGGTGATTTTATTTATTTAAATTATTCAATTTTTTAATATTTATTTATTTATCCCGAACTTAATACACGTTTGTTAGAAAAATGGCCAATCATCTCATTAAAAAGTACCAAGACGAGCAGCTTGCAACTGAAATGAAACAAAATACTATAATATACAATTAATCAATTAATAGTAGATATAAATAAAAAATATGGATACAAAAAACAAGTAGATATAATGAAATAAAAATGCAATAGCGAAAGTAAAAATGTATACCTACGTGTAAAAAAAAATATATTTGAGCATATGTGAAATAATGAAAAAATACAGTTCGGTGAGCAAATAAATAAAACAAGACCTATTTTAGGCAGTTTGGTTAGGTTAGGTTGCAAATACAGTCACCAATAATGTCTTCACGAATAATTTTGTCTTAGCAAAAGAAAAAATGAAAGTAGGGTGTCCACACTTGACTATGATAAAATGGATACCAAAGACATTTAAATAACATTTTTATCATTAGCATAACACCCTTAATCATTTTTCTATTTATTATTTATCTATTTAATCTTAACATTGCATGCTTATGCTTATGCAATGCAATCTTAACATTTTTGGGAAGAACATTAAACATTTACAATTTTTTTTTGTAAAAAATTCAAACACCGCCTTGGCCTTTATTAGCTAATACATTAGGGAAGCAGATATTCTAGGGTTGTGTACTTAGTGGATTCTTTTAGCAGTAACTTTGTTTTTAAAGTTATGTTACTATTATTTTACTGTCGACTTTTTAAATTTTTTAAGACATGATGTTCCGACACGATGTTCTATATAGTATTAAAAAAATCAGATATGACAATACATGGAGTGAAATTGAATCAACAGAATTTGAAAAAAAATCATCGAAGACAGAAGACCAATTAGCCGTTAAGTAGAAAGAGGCAGGGTTGTAGTCTGAAAAATTGTTAGGCTCTGAGTAAGGGTGGGCCACTAATGTTTGAAAAAAAGATTCGTCTTCTATTGAATTGTAATAGTGAAAAAAGGTTGCTTAATGATGTAAAAATACACAAAGTTTTATAACGATTACACAACATCTTCTGTCTCCGGATTGTCTTTGAAGTTATGAAATTAAAAAAAATCCCATAATTATTTATCTCTTCACACAGGTAGGTAGGTACTCGATTAAAATTCTTTTCATTTTTTATGATAAAATATAGTTTTATTGTTTGAGAAGTTAAACTCAAAGTGACACTTTATAAGTAATTAGCAACAAGATTATTTTTACTCTCGTTTGTGGCATTACACTGCGAGGCGCTATTTTAACTTAATGAATCTATCTTTTGCTATTTCCATAAATAATAGATAATGTTGCTGAGATTCACACATCTTTAAACTGGCATACGACAGGGCAAACGCAGAAGAGGCTAGTCCCTTTTAGCAACATGTGATATGAAGACTAAAGATCTCTTTCAAAACATCACTTACTTAACAATAATTCAGATACTTATTGAATTATTGTTAATTGAGTGATGTTTTGCTGTCAGTTTATAAGATCGTAGTAAGCGGCGGCTTCTGGGTTTATATTTGGAACTTGAAAGAATCATCACTTGAGTTGTATCTTTACGACTATCAAAATACAAGTCTGAAACTTGCAAAACTGTATCTTGTGTCATAATATTGACACGTGTCATGGCTGCAGGAGGAATTAATGATAACGCTGGAATGTGATAACGGATTTATTGATTACTGATTAATTAATTATTCAAACGTACAAAGTCACTTATAACTATTGAGTGTAACGCTATTTCTTAAAAGTAAACTATTTCGCAAATTTATCACTTGTAAATAAACACTTTATATTCGCTTTAACACTTTATTCACTAGAATATTCCATTAATTTCCGCACTTATTAATTTCCCTTCGCTTTTATTTCTATACGTAAGAACTTTCTAGAATCGCTGTTGAATTACTGTTCGCTTGGCACCACTGGCTTCTCGCCGCTACCGCTCGCTCGGCCGGCCTGACCCGCCGCTCGCGGCTACCTTCGCTTGTATTATCGCTGTCAACGCGCACGGAAAATAACTCATTTCATACTCTCGCGTGTCGTATTTATAGTGGCTAATGCTGTTATCGAAATTTCGAGACGTTGTCCGCGTTTTCGAGAAGTTTCTCGCGTTTTTCAGACTTTTGGAGATGTTTCTCGCAAACCGTAGATTATGCTAGGCCGTTCTGGAATCTTCGATAATGTTGTGATCATTTCAAACAACTGTCACTTGAGATGAGTGCGTGATTCTTTTTAGCCTCGTTACAATATTCTCTACAGTTTTCTTTCTTGCTCTACCTTTGCTAGCTTGTTCTCGTCTAAAATTGGAACATCAGACTTGATGTCATACAGAACTGTTAAAAATCCATATGTGAAAAATAAATAATTAAATAAATATTTGTTTCGATTAAAATTATATTAATAACTATTTTAAATTACGATGAAGATTCTCATTTTGTGAAGTTAGGAACACTTCACGCTCTGTATCAGGTATTTCAGAAAATTATAAACTTATGCAATATGCCACTACAGCTTAATTTCTATTTAATATTTCGTGTTGCATAGTTTCACATTTAATAATATTATGTATTAATATACGCCAGAGCAAAATTTAGAAGTCTAACAATATATGAAATTCTAACAATACGAAACAGTTTTCGGAAAATACAATATTTTACAATTTTGTGAAAGACGTATATTAAAATTATTTTTGAAACTTAAATTAAATTAAAAAAAAATTAAATTAAAATATAAGATAAAGTAGTTATATTCACGTAATAAAAAAATAAATTAAATTATTGCAAAAACGCTACCTTCTTTGTATGAAAACATTCCTTACTTAATTAATTTTTGTATCCGTATAGCAGTTTTATAATAAAAATGACTTTGGTACAAGCACATTATATTGCCACGAGACTGTAGAAACAGAAAGAATTATACATAATAGAGTACTCCGGACGTTTTAGAATCATTAAAAATTACTTTAATTGTTTAGAAGTCTGTCGATCATACCCGAGAGTTCACAAATTGACATTTCCTATTTAAAGGGCGACATAACAGCAACACGCAACGGTTGTTGTTTTGACAGAAGCGAAACCGGAGATAAACGAGTGAAACAGACAGCGGGCGATACAGAGCGAATAACAAGCAGCCAGCGAAATACATTACGAGAGTAGCTACCGGGAATTTGATAGTGAATAAGTGTGATAATAATTATGGAAACATGAGTATAAACTACATACGAGGGATTAGTGTGAATAAGTGTGAATTAATTCGTGTTCAGTGCCTTTGGTGATAAGTAAAAACTTTTAATTTTTATTTTATTTAATTTTTCGTGTTTTATTTTTCTTCTTCCGTCGTTCCCCGTAACAATATGACGATTGATTAAAATATGAAGGAATAAAATTACAGGAATATTAATAGATACATGATACACTAAATTAATATATAAAACATAAATTCTTAGAATATTTCGATTTTGTCCAATTTTTCAAGAACACAGTACTGGATTTTATCCCAGAGGACATCATTTATCAAAATATATTATAGATGTCTCATAGAGAAAATATATTTTTATATGGGAAAGTAGGTATGGAAGTTTTTTATTTTTGGGCTTACGAAATGATGAACGTTACATTGTGTAAAGTGATACTTAAGCCAGCCGTACGATAGGTTGTAAGCCCTATGAACACCGAAAAGTAAAAAACTTCCTAAAAAACTATGAGACATCCATTAATAAATTCATATTTTGCAAACCCAGCATTTGAAATATACCTACTTAAGTATGTAGGTAATTATTTGAGCGTGTATATCAGCGTGTATTTGAACTACATACTATAATATGCTACATAATATATTATACTATAGCTTTTCACGTGTTCGTTGAACGAAATCGTTGACCTTGGAACCCATGCGCTGTATACATGAACGGTTGTTTTTTAAAAATTAAGTATTAATGTACATTAAAATTAATCCTGACTACCAAAATACATTAAATTATTTCGCGCCTCACCTTTTCCGACATTGTTGCCTACAAGCATATCTGTGCAATAGTTTTATTATCTTTTATACTCCTAAATTGACGATGGACATGTTACTGGTTTCTCACATCGAGGGTTCCAGGTCCGATTCCCGGTAAGGACATAATAAAAAACCACGTGATTTACTCAAGCTTGAGTATTTTTTAGTAATTGGGTCTCTTGGCCTATTAAAACCTTAAAAAAAGAGGATAAACAGTGTATTGTAAATCTCATTTTTAATATCTGTGTTTCTAACTTTTAATAGCTTAAAATAAAGCTATAACATTGGATTCGCCTAACTGTTATAATATATTTTAATTATTTAATCACAAAAAAATGACAAAAATTAATATTTTCAATTCGCTTATTAATACGTCTGTGTAAGGCTTTCTATTATAAACATTAACGATGTTGATAATCTAGATCAGTTATTAATTATGTGCACCTGATGATGAGAGAGTCTAATTCTCTCAAAACTACGGTGGTTTTAAAACTACTTGTAAAAACGATTAGAATGGCATAAAATCGAAAATTCCTAGCCGGACTGGAGTATTCTGGAAGAAACGCACCAAAATACGCCAGAAGTTTCTGGAAATCGAGCCGTTATAAATAACGCGGAAAGCGTGCGCGGAAGAACAAGCGAGACGAGACCGTAGAAGGTGAAACTCCAGACAAAAAGCGAAGAAAAAGCGATAAATAAAAACTTTAATTTTTCTCAAGTCGCCACGATCACGTGACATGATGTAAAGTATAAAGTTTAGTTTAACGTAAATTAAAATATAGAATATCCCCACACAGACGAAGATATTTGTAAGAAACGTGTGTGGAAGTATTTTTATAGGATTGCTCAGGGCATACAACCCATATGAGCTGGCTTAAGTGACCACTCTACACAATGCAACGTTCACCAATTCCATCGTAAGATCATCCATGAATTTCCAAAATATTGAAAATTGTATAAATGTATATGTCGAAATCTGAAAACCTTTAAAATATTTAAAGGGACTGTCCTAGAGACATCTGTAGTCCATTATCATGAAATGGTATACGTAGATTTCGCGGTTTGTAATGATACCTCATTTTTTTAAAGTTTTAACCTTATTATTTTATTACTCTTTTTATTGACGCAAGTATACTCAAAACATCTCACCTGAGTGACTCCGTTAGCACATTTACCTGTAAGTACATTGTGTCAGCTACTTGAATTTGCCTTCAAAGCCAAATTTGATATTCAAAATTTGTTTGAATAGGACCAGTCGCGAGAAATAAATCATAATATATTATTTTCCATTAAATGGAACACCCAGAGAATAGATCTTTGTATGGAGATAACTACAAAAGCATCGTTGATCTGTAATAAGGCAAATTAATCCATGCGACTACAGCGCCGCCTACTGCCATATTGTGGAAGTTAATCCGAGCGAATTGACACAATATTTCATTAGTCCCTTGGACCAGCGGACGAAAATATTCGTCTGTAAAATATTGTTTTCTGTCATTTTGACGTTCTGTCAAAAATCGACCTGTAAAAAAGTAACCCATAAAAACCAAGTTTTTATTATACTCCCTTTCTTTGTAAAATATAACAACAATTAAAGACGAATTAAAACATATAATATAACACTAAACTTACAGTAATTTAATATATTTCTAAAATGTCAGATGTTTTGAGCTTTGATACGACACTTCATGCTTTGAAGATTAAATTCTAAAAACATTTGTCAGTCAATTTAGATTTTCGAAATTCGTAGTGAAGTACCTATTATGTATACCGACGGAGTAATTCAAATTTAGAAAATATTCCGCGACCTTATCGGGCCGCCGTTGCTAGTAATCAAACTTTTGTAACGATTCCAATTTGAAAAAACTATTAAAAAATTTGAAAAATACAAAATTATACTATAATTATTATTATTTTTTAACGAAAATATATATAATAATATATCTTCTTGATCATCGCCACGAGTCTGCTTGCAAAGTTTCAGCTCGATTGGATCACGGGAAAAGGGTCAAAAATCGATCCAAGGTTTTTTCAACGGCAAGCCGGCAAGCAAGCAAGCAGACGCCACGAGTTAATATAAAGGGAGTAAAAATTACTCTTGTTTGTTTGGTGTATAGACGCTCCCTAAGTAGGTATATTGTTTAAGTAGGTTTTACTATCTGAAAACCTTCAATTTATGTAAAAAAAAGAATTTTCATGTCAAACAATGCATGTACTCAAGAAAAAGTCACCATTTTTTAAAATTATCTGAAAACATGTAGTAAATCGGATGTTTTAAGGTAGCAAAACAAAAAATTGTATATTCGACATTATACGTAGGCACCGTCGATATATTATTCCATATAATTAATTGTTTTAAGCATATTTATATTTTCACAATGTTTCAGTTGATATTTTTAGATATTTGTAGACTATCGCTTGCAGTGGCGTGCAGCGCATACAAGCAAAAAAGCTGTGCATTAGTAAAGATTCTGGGAAACAAATATTAATTTAAAAATCCTTAACTTAAGAAAAAGTTGATTTGAAATTCTAGCCGTAATTCGTCCTACGGCTAGAAGTTTTATTTCAGACTTTTCTGTGCCTAACTTCATGTCAATTCTTCATTTATTTCGCCAACCATTTGTTCCATAGATATAGTCATGTCGAGAAAAAAAATCGTGTATTTTTAAGGCTGCGAGTTTTGTGTAATAGACAAGTAAATTTAGCGTACTTCTTCGAAAGGTCCTATGCCAGGTGAGAACTACGCGCAAGTAATTGCAGAAATATTATTTTTTACAAATTCCACCCAAAAATTTCTGTGTAAATGTCTTTTCTATGGTGAATGTAAATACAAATACCATCTGTCATATCATAATGATATCATAATATGTTTGATTTATTTTTGTGAAAAAAACGAATATATAAAATTAGTGTTGTTACCGATTTAATTATATATAAATCGTCTTCGAAATATATTGAAATTTTTGCCGTATTAGCTATACCTATATAAAATATTTATTTATTTAGGAAATATTGTTTACAATACTTCTTTTGTAGTGCAGTTATTTTTGTGGATTGAAGTTACTCAACATAGTTCATTATATATAGTTAAAAATTAAAAAAAAATGTATATACCCTTATAGGTATATGCGTATTTAACTATATAAAAAAAGAGTAAGGAGAGCCGATCCCAAATGAAGTGGGGAGAAGAGAGAGAAGAAGAATGTAGGTGTGTCGTTGATCTTAAGTGAAATCGGTGAATGTTACATTGTCTAAAATGATCACTTATGCCAGTCTTAAGATAAAAAACATCATAATGACCCCTGTAAACGTCCTAAAAATACTAACATATCAATACCTCCGTCTCTGTGAGATAACTATAATATATTTTAATAAAATTTATGTACAATTACACAGCAGATAATAATAAAATAAAATATGCTAGCAACAGATTCGTCAGTGGCCGACTGAGAGTGCCATGAGTAAAAAATCGACCTGTACTGAGGTCAAATTTACATTATCTTATTATTTCACACTCTTTAATCAACATGCCTTTGCAATGTGTCTGCTTTCGTTACCATTTTGCCAGCTTCGGGCCTCTCTTGTGCGTGGGCGTGTGCCGCCGACATTTTTGAGTTTCTTTTCGAGGTTCCTAACATGGCTTGATAAAATGGCGTAAATACTCGGGGTTGTATTACATTTGTCTGCAAGGGTCCAGGGGCGTAGCGCGGGCGGGCGGGCGGCGTGGGGGGCTCTTTGATCCGCTGCTCTTTTGTCATCACAGCGGCGTCCGCCCGTGAATTCTTTCCACTTTGCCGGGAATATAAAGATAATTAAGATGGCGCCGTACGTAACGAATTTAATAGGTGGAGTTTCCATGGAGCCTTGACTCCCCGAATGGCCATTTTGCCGGGGAAATGGAGCGTCACGATGTTGCGCGTTAATCTCGAATGTCGCGATGAAATTTATTTACTAAGCTTGTCAGATTCGGCGCGCCTTGTACACTGCCTGTTTGTGCGAATGAGAATGGGTAATTGTTAAATTTTATCTGTTCATCTGTAGGGTGGTCCATCCTACACGCCGGATTAATGTTAATATATTTTATATATTAACATTAACCATAACATTACATTATTATATATTATTATTGTTATATATTATATAATTAACAATAATAATATATAATAATAATAGTGGAAATGTCAGAACTAATGCATTAGCAAACTCTGTAATTCTTAGATTACACTCATTAGGGAATGAACATGCAGAGGCGGCTGACATTTTTGCTGATAATATAACTGTGTATAGAACAAATCTGATACAATTCTTTACATCTCAACGACATGGAAATGGATAATAAAATTTTCTGTATTATTATTTTACATTTACCTATTATTATTTGTACCTTTAAATGTATTATTATTTTATCTGTCTTATGATTTTCTGTATTATTATTTTACCTTTTAACTAATTATTAATTGTACCTTTTAACTGTATTATTATTTTATCTGCCTAATGTTATTTTTAAAATTTATATTTTGTATATTTGTAAAAGCCGATAAAGGCGTTAAATAAAAAAAAAATAAAAAAATATGAAACACATCAAATTTTCAATTCAATTTCAATTTCAATTTTTCAATTTATTTTATTTTTAATATAACATTTACATAACAAACATATGTTTATTTCGTAAATATTATTAACAAGTAAAATAATATACAAACAACAAAAATATCAAACATATATAAATTCATTCATATCAAAGGTTTAGGAGAATCCTGCTTCGGAAAACCCCTTCAGACACGTGGTATATATCAATACCCAAAGCGATTTTGTTCAGCATAGCTGTGACTCTTCCAACAGGCATAACCATCGGCAGGTTGGTCCTGTATATTGGAATGTGAAACAATCTATGCTGACAATGTCTAATGTAATTATTAGGAACATACAAACCAATGCCCTGCATAATTTCGGTATTATCGATCATACCGCGCAACAATCGATAAAAATGTGTAATCAAATACACATTCCTTCTAGTCTCTAGACTTAATTGGGCAATTTTTATCTATACTAATATTATAAAGGGGAAAGATTTGATTGTGTGTTTGAATTGAATAGGCTCCGAAACTACTGGACCGATTTGAAAAATTCTTTCACATTCAGAATCCTACATTATCCCTAATGAACATAGGCTATAGAATATTTTCAAAAATGTTATGAATCCGTATGAAAACTTCGATAATGTAACCCAACGAGTGAAAAAATTATGAAAAAAAAAAACTTATATTGCGTACGCTGCGGAAATTATTGCCAATAGAGCAAAGTAATGTACTACAGTTTTATAGAGGACATTAATATCTACAAAAAAGTCTGCGATACCATATATCTAAGTATTACAGTTATGTTACAATAAGTTATGTTAACATTAGATGGAAACATTGTTTTTTAGAGAACAGCGGACCCTTTGTTTTCCCTCACAAACTTATTTTTTACTTAATTCTTAACCCGTGCAACGCCGGGTACGACCAGCTAGTTCATTTATAAAGCAAACAGATGACATCGCATTGCATCAAATTGCAAATGGAGGTGAAGGTCTTTAGTGAGAAATGCTCAATTGTTGAGAACGACAGAGTTGATGTTTCTGGATTCTCATCGATGCTTTCACTATTTATTATACAATACTATATTTTCAATATTTTTACTACAATATTTTCGGCCGACCGCACAGGATGAAGACGCCTTTTTTTTATAATCGAACCAGTTTCATTGAATTTTTTAATTAATCTTCGAATGGTGGACTCATTAATTGAAATATGATCATCAAGAATTTCACGAACTTTTCGAGCGGTTTCAGGAAAATTTTCGCCAAATTTGTAAAGTGTGTTCGTAGCAATCTATTAATAATTTCAATGATAAATGTCAAACATTAGGGTTGACAAATATAATACAAAAGAAATTTAGGATATTTAAATCCGGCGTACCCGATGGGCCACCCTTTAGTTATGCCTCTTTCTCTAATAATAATGTCCAATTTACTCGGAAAACAAATACAGGATATTGTCCCCAGAGGGAACATCATTAATTATGATATATTATATATGTCTCACAGAGACGAAGCTATTTATATGGGAAAGTAGTGTATTTATTTAGTTATTTAATTTAGCACAAAAACAAACATGAAGTGCCTATTAATTTTATGCACGATGGTATAAAAATAATATTTGCATGAACTATTTCTATTTAATAATTATTGAAGAAAGACAGAATTTTTTTTTCAAAAAAATATTTGATTCTCACTGGGAGACGAACCCGGTATTTTTCAAGTTCTTTTCAGACAGCGAATTGAAATTTACGTAGGGGTAGAAGTGGTTGTTTTATCGATAACGTACTTCCCTATGTAATAATAATATATACAGCAAAAAAGCAGACCTTTTTAGAAATTCTGGGTCAGGGAATTCAAACAAGCCGGGGTATACCTTACGCCGCATTAAACCCACTATTCCAATTATTTGCTAAACTCCAGCCCCCGAGTGGGGGAAGGGGATGGAGGGTGGGGGTGGATAAATGAATCTGATAAAACCTAACCTAACTTTATTTCGCAGGCAAGTTCATCCCCTGGGCACAATATCAAACTAGGTTTGTTCGGCGGATAACTTTGCCGAATACCGGATTGGGCAAAAAAACGTACAAATTATTTTTTTAAAATTAAATTCAAACGAGGAACTCGATCTGAGAGCGAATTTCAGGATGACACAAAATGCGCGCGCATCATGCAACGGAATATTTTCACACCATAAAGTCACGACTCGCCAATCTGTATCTAAGATTGAGTGATATCCCATTATAATAATTTCGTTGTCTATCTGTCTGTCTCCGTAAAAGACAATTAATAGTAATTTTTTTTTAAATTTTGACGTAAAATTTTTAATTTTTTTTTCTTTTATTTTTTAAATAAATAAATAAACACTTATTCTTTAGGAATCGACATGTAAAAGTACCTTCATTTTTGACGGGTTACAGCTAGTTTAATATATAATCATTTCTTATAAGTGACAACATCTAGTTACGTGTTATGAAAATTGCATATGCTTCGTGCGCAATTATAGTTGTTTATTTTCTATTTGATGTTGTATTTTTCTCAATAAAATTGTGATCATATTGATAATGTGTTATTATGTTCTTTCTATTTCATTTTCTCTTTTTATGTTAATATAAATATTTATTTATTTACGAAAAACTAACGGTACAAAAAAAAATCAGGTTACATAATATGAATATCAAATAGTACAGAGACTATCTTATAAGTTTCCATAAAATTAATATTAATTAATTTTATTGTATTTAATTCGTATTTTAGATTCTTTATCCATTGGTGGAGAATAGTCATTTATGAGAATTTTAGTTTGTGTTGTATACCTTGAGTTGGAACAGCGTATTCTAAGACGAACTACGCCTGAATACGCTGGGCTGAAGATGTCCAAACAATACCTCCCCTAAGGCATTCACGCGTAGCACTTTACCAGCTCAAGGGTCACGACCTTGGGGAAGACGTTGTGATGAAAATTGTGACAGACGAAGAAGTTGCGATGAAAATTGTGACAGATGGCAGTGGCGTAAACCATTGTTTGTGAAGCCTAAGTTCCACAATAGGTCGTATGATGAATCGACAACAACCAACAAAAGTTTTCATTCTTCAGTGTAGATGTTTAAGTAAATTCTTTTAACAATGTCCAAAATTCAAATTTGAAAAGCTGAGCAATGTCTCAAGATAAGTAGATAATTTTTACCCGCCCTGTATTCTAACTGCCTGGACTCAAACAAAATATTTACCCCCTTGGTTCATATAAACTGCGAAACAGATTCCTCACGGGCCGCTGGGAAGATCAAACTGTTAAACCCGTGGAACCCCCGCGAAAGCCTCCTGTCAACCTTTGACATCTGTCAAGTAATTCCAAACGTTGACTCCACATTTGATTTAACTCTTATTAAAAAATGTGTTGTGTAAAGTATGAGTGTTGCACGTATCACTTGCGGAATGTATACCTTGCTGGTACGCAAAAATCGAGTATATTTTCAAGCACCGCATACAAAAATAATAACTGGAAAAGATACTACGTTAGTGCCACTCCGCAATAATCGAGTATGCTTTCCAGGCGAGCGTTTTATCCGCGCAGATGGAAACTATACTCAACTAGCTGTGCCAGCGCGGCTTCGCACGCGTAGATTTTTAGAACACTGTTTGGATCGTCATATAACCTTCGCGAACCTTCTAGAACATTCTCCTTCCAGAACTTCCAAGAAATTCGAATGTACAGGAACCTTCTGGACACACTGACACATTCCGCCACTCAGTTTAGAACCTTATAGAACTTTCGGAAATTTTCTAGAACCTTCTCCTTCCAGAACTTTCTAGAGCAGGTTTTTCCGGAACCTTCATGACTCACCGACACAGACAGCGCGCCTATTTTAAAACAATCTGAAGCATTTGCGGCCTTTCCATAACAAAACAATGTGCTAGAAAGCACATTTTCGTCACCCACTCCCACCCACGCTCAGCCACCCCCACCAAACTCACACATTCTCAATGGTACACCAAGGGCTATCCACCACCATAACCACCAGGGGGTGGTAGTATCTGGTTGTGGAGAAAACTTGGCGGATAGGGAAACACGGGTTTCTTTATATATATATATATATATATTGATTAGTAGTATTGCTAGATTACAAGTGGCGGTCAAGCGCTTGTGATATCAGAAAACTATCTTCAGATCGTGGCTCCTTTAGAGCAATAGGTCGATTTTCGGCTTTGGGAATGAATAAGGATATTGATGAATAACTGCAGAGTGTATAATGTTATAGTAATGTTTATTATAACTGAATAATACAAAAAAATTGAGTGTGTAATATAAGTACTTACCTATAACATTTGAAGTATTTTATAACATAAACCAAATCAATAGAGTTCTAACTTAAAAATAAAGTTCTAACTTATAAATAAATAAATAAACACACAAATACACACACTCACACAAACTCACTATTGGACATGTTTTTTCTTATTTTTTATCGATTGTATATATGTGTTTTCTTGTAATTGGCCCAAAACTCTGTACATCAATTATTGTTTTTTTTCAAGATTGATTAATTATATGGCTGTAAGAAAACCAATAAATGAAAATAAAATAAAATAAAATAAAACGTAATAAGCTATGAATGTTTTTTCTTACATGACGACACATCATACCAATTAACCCTTTTCCTTCTTAGCCAGTTAACATATTAAAACTCCATAAGAATTTCAAATGAAATCAAACCCTTGCTTGAAAATTTTTGACATCAGGATGTTTGAAATCGCTGAAATGAGACGTTCAGTTACCTAGGGAAAACTTTCAAAGACACTGCGCCGATTTTAATTTGCGTTTTTCTCAAGATAAAATATTTGATAAGTATATGCGGAGAGACCCACCACCTACCCAGGATAATTTTATAAACAAAAGCTCCAATATCGATTCTACTTCTCCACCGCCAGGTTAGCATTTTTTAATGCTTACAGAAATTGTGTAACATAGCGTTGCAAAGCAGAGCTGGACCGCACGGCTGCCTTCCACAATTTGCTCCCATTGTCTTGACAGTTCACTCTTTATTTCCTAAAAATAGAAACGTTCATTTTTATTTTCATCTATTAAGTGTCGTGATATATAAGACCTCTGTCCGTCCAATCATGACGTACGGTATCGAGACAAGGGCTGACACTATCAGAACTAAAAATCTCCTGAGAACAACTGAGATTAAGTCTCTCCGACCCATTGCGGGACTGACAATCCGAGACCGAGTGAGGAATTCCGAAATACGTAGGACTTGCGACGTCGAGAATATTGTCCGATGGGGAAGATCTAGAAGACGTTACTGGAGAGATCATGTGAAGAGAGCTTGTTCTGGGAGTGAGCTTGACAGCGAGCAAGCTGCCGTCAGGTACCAGACTCCCAGGAAGACCACATAAAAGATGGCGAGATAGCTGGACATCTGTCTCCCAGGAACAGGCTCCGAGCAATGACAGGACGCAGTCCTAGATGAAGCAGAAGAAGAAAAGAAGTGTTGTGACATCCCAATGCTGCTATTTTCAGAATAGCACAGATTATAGCAGGAAATATTGGCTCGAATTTATTGTTCGAGCACTTTGGATTAAGAAAATTATTGGATATGTGTTTAACATATTGATTTATACCAACTTTTAAAAAATATTTGTATTTATTTTTACGTTATGTTACGAGAGTCTAATTGCGCATTATCGACCAAAGCAATTTTCATAATCACTAGAACTATGGAGAAACTACGTAGAATGTTCTCGAGACATTGTGAAATCAATGTGTTGTATAAAAGTTGAGCGGGCGCGCACGCGGAGGGTTGTTGTTACATGACAGATAAAAGTGAACTGTGCGCATGAGCCCAGCTGTGTGAATAAGCGACAGTAAATTAAGATTATACAGGCGTTTGGAAATAAGTGTGACATGCGAATGGACATGAATAAGTGCGAAACTATGTGAAATATTTTTGTGTGAATTTATGAATGATGCTCCGATAAAATTCATTTCCAGTGACTTTGCGAAATAAATTACTGTTTTAATTATTTTTAGTGTTTCATTTGCCTCCCTAAGTCATGAAAATAATATTAATCATATTAACATTGAGGAATTGTGCAATGTTATACAGGGTGTAACAGAGCTAGTCCACAATACTCTACAGGTGGATACCTGCCTTGATTATGAGTCGAAAATGTTCAAGAAACCATTGCATTTTTTTCAATAATTCTGACTTATTTTTCACAAAACGTAGAAGTATCATTACAGTAACTTATATCGATTACGAATAAGTTATATAATCGATATAAGTTTTTGTAATGATATATCAAAATTTTGTAAAAAATAAGTCAGAAATAGTGAAAAAAAATGCAATCTTTGATGTCGCTCTTTAACTATTGATATGGCGTCATGGTTGCTTGAACAATTTCTCTCATAATCAAGGCAGGAATATAGTCCTGCGAGGTTATTAATGTTTTCCAAATAACCATGAGAAAAAAAAAGTGTCTTTTGTCTAAAATTTAATCTAAAACATTCATGTGTACTATTTGAAATAGCACTAATTTAAAAATAAAATTATGTTTAATAAAATAACGACGTAAACGGAAAATTCATTAATCAAATATTGACCCTCAAAGAGATCAGTTATCATATTTATTTTGAAAACGGAATAAAATATTACGGAGGGACAGACAGACATCGAATTTATTAATATTAGATAAAAATTAATCAATAAGGAATAATATAATATTTTACTGACAATCGACGCACTTGCCCATTCAGGGGAATCAAATAAACGGCTAAACAGAAAACAGACCAAATTACCCTCAACTTATTTGTGAAAGAATATATAACAACACCGGCGCACTGGTCTCTGTACAGGTTGGTCAGGACGTCACTATAACCTTAAAAATAAATAAAAAATCTGTAAACTAAACATTGTAGATACTACACACGCGTTTAGTTAATTTATTACTATTTTAATTTTTAAAAATTAATCCATAAAAACATAGTTTTCATTACAAATCCTTTATACGCTAGGTCTCGGTTTCAGGTAGTTAATAATTTGATAATGCTGGATGTACTCAAAAATTAAACTCGTCAAGATTTTCATGCAACACTTTGTTGTATCAATATCCTTTTAGATTTAACTGATAGATAATATGTAGTAGATATCCATTCTGAAGTCACAATTTAATTTTTTTTCACATTTATAAATTCAAAACAAAACAATTTTACAGAATGAACACCAGCCTTTGTTTTTTAGCAATTTTAAATCTGTAACTATAAAACTCATGTCTGTCTGTCTGTTCTCAATTGGAAACTTAAAATTTGCATACTAATGCTTAGTGACCTGGCGAGTAACATAGGTGACATTTCCCCCCTCCCATTTTACCCCATCTCCTCCCCTGATATATTTTCAATGCAAATCTGTACCGTTCCACCGATCGGACTCAGAATTTGGAAAATAATATTTTAGGACCCGGCAGGTTACATAGGTGAAATTTCTCCCCTCCCCTTTTACCCCTATCCCTCTTTTGATATATTTTCAATGTAAATCTGTACCATTCGACCGATCAGACTCAAAATTTGCAATATTATTATCCGAGAACCAGTCGGGTAATATAGGTGACATTCTCCCTTCCCCTTTATCCCATCCCCTCCGCCAGATATATTTTCTGTACCGCTTCACCGATTGGACCCAAATTTTGCATACATATTCCTGACGGAAAAAATAAGCCATATTTCTTCCCTTGACATCCTATCCATCTCAGCCTTGATTAAATTGTAACATTGTTTTCTTTAGAGGCTTTGCAAAACAATGGGACCTTAGTTTCCCCCCTCATATTTATTTTCAACTCAGTACGAACAGCTAGTAAAGAGATAAATTCCATTGATTTTATTAAATTTAGAATAGTATAAGAAAGTAAATACTTACCCGAACATTTGAGATAAATTTGCATTTTTTGTATGCAGGTGTACATATGTGACCTCAAATATATGTAAGATTGCACTGTCATCGACATCAAGTCGATGTGCAAAATTTCAGCCCGATCGGATGACGGGAAGTGTGTTAATTTTCATTTCCAAAGTTTTTTCACAAGAAATCGGATTTAACAGCTCATTTAATATTAAGGTCAGTTACTGTGAAGACAAACAGCAGTGGCGAAAACCATTGCATGAGAAGGCAGAGGATTTTAATGAATACTAGCTGTAACTCTATAAAAGAAAAAAAAGAAAGAAATAAAAAAGAAAAAAAACTTTTATAATATAAAGAAGTTACGGACTTTACACGAAGTTACGACGGACGGACTGACGGACAACGAAATTATTATAATTGGGATTTTAACAACTGTCGCGTGCGTGCCCGTCCTTAATTTTATAACAGGTCGCGTTCTAGAAATTTCTCACGTATCGAATATGGTCAAAAATCAAAATGAAAAAAATCTGTAGTTGTGTGGTAGACAATTCTGGACCATCCTGTACGCGAGCGAGGTAAATACGGGTGGAATTAATTTGACTTTACTTTGGTTTGCCGGCGCTTTCGGTGCAATTTCGTTTGGCAAAAATAAAGTGACAAAATTGTGCCACCGAATAGAAAGACTCGGCGCGAGCAAACACGCGGCCCGGTGCAGGGGGGTCTCTGCGTTCGCACCTAAATATATCGCCGAGGAGGGAACACGGTGAGGTGCATATTAAATCAGGCGCGACAAAATACGGGACTTTTTTATTAAAACAATTTATATATACATATTGTATTTGATTAAACTTACTTACATACTTACTTGCCGTCATGCCGTTTCTCCGCTGGGGTAGGCGGAGTGGATGGAGCACACATGACTTTGAGGCTTTACCTTCGTGTGCGTGTGACGGTGTAGAAACTGAACATATATTTCTTCTTCTTCTTCTTAAATTTAGGCAATCTGTTATTAGAGCGATTTGTGCCATTTTGCAGGTTATATATGAGGTACTGCTGAGAAAGGGTATAATTAATTAAATATTTAAGTCATTTGCTAACAAGAATTTTGATATTATTTTGATCAGATTGGGTGAGTTTATAGCAAGAAGATGTCAAATATTGGTTGGGAGTTGAAAATTAGCCTCGATCAGCTCATTGTAAAAACTATTGGATTTACGTAATGGGCAGGCAAAAAACATGTGATCAAGTGTCTCCTCCTCCGAACCACACTCGCAGATTGGACTGTCCACTATGTTCAGTCTGAACAAATGAGCAGCTACTAGACAATGGCCAATTCTCATTCTAGAGATTATGGAGATAGTTCTTTTGAAAATCTTTTTATTGCTAAACCAGGGTTTGCTAGGAATATTAGTCTGTATACTTTTTAAACGCTTTCTCCTTGTGATCACTTGTATCATTCCACTATATAAGTTATCCAATTATTATTATTATTATTAGCATATTTTTCTGAAGTGAGTAATCTGTCTAAAATTATATGAAATTTACTACTGACCCAGTATGGATACCACCTTATAAAAAGACAAATGCGAGAGGATCATGATCTTTAAATAAAATAACTCTTTGTTTAACACCACTTTATTGAGTTTTAACCAACTAGTTTCGACTCACAGCTGAGCCTCCAACAGGGTTCAGTATTAACTAAACAAAAACAGAATCACTAACAATCAAGAAAGCATTAAGGGAAGAAAGAGACAGAATATCAACTGTGGTGGGGGTTGGGTGAGAGAGAGAGCGTATGAATGGGTGTAGTTAATTGGAAGGGGAATATATCTAGAATTGGGCTACGCGATAAATCTTGTTGTTTATTAAGTAAATATTTTTTATTTATTTTAAATGATTTTTTAGAGTTATAATATTCGTGCTTACTGTTATTTTACTCTTTATTAGACTGAATTACAACTATTATAATTTAATTTCATTGCACAATTTCGGGTTACAATACTAAAATACTCGAGATAGCAACAAAAGTGTGGTTCACAGACTAGGAGAGGGTGGCGGAATAAATTCGGTCAGCGCTTGGCCGTGGTCGCGCTTGTCCTGGCCTTGCAAGTTATCGACGTCCGGCACAAGATTTCTAATACTACCATCTTCCAGTATCTGGTTAATCTGATCATGCCACGTTTTCCGCGAACTCCACTCAAAGCAATGAATTCTTCTGATAATGAAGAGTTAATCTTTACCGAAAGGCTTGTATTGCATAGATAGCTACCTAACCATTGTAATAATTTACCATGAATGCCCAATCTTTGGAGTTTATCCATCAATATAAGATGTGACACTTTGTCAAATGCTTTAGAGAAATCTGTATAGATTGAGTCTACCTGGTGTCTCTTTCCCAGTTCATTGGATGTAATTTTCATACAGTAATAAATTGGTACCTGAGAAAAAACCATGTTGGAAAGGTGATATTACGGGTTTCATTTGGTACATTATCTTATTCAGTAGGTAAGAGTTTTGGTATTGATGATTGAATACAAATAGGTCTTTAGTATTTGATATCACTTTAACACCCTTTTTGAAAATTGGCATCAGAAAGTTACTTTTACAGACGTCAAGATAGCAGCCTGTACACAAGGATAAGTTAAATAAGAGATGTAACGGATAGGAGAGACGATCAACACAATTTATCAGGAATATTGGTGGTATCCTGTCTGGTCCAGCGCTTTTATTGTGATCCAGTTGTTTAATTAGAGTTAAAATCTCACCTTGATTAATATGGATATTTTATATATAAAATATAATCAATAAATAATATTTGCATAATGTCTTTGTAGCTCGATATATATGAATGATACTGACTTCTAGCACCGAGGGTTTCCGGTTCGATTCCCGGTGAGGTCACATTTCATCTATGAGATTTACTCAAGCCTGGGTGTTTTAGTGAGTTGTTTTGATTGTTAAAAATAAAAAAATTACACAATAAGTGTCGTAATATTTCATTCCTACCATCCTTTCCATTGAATTTTCCACATAACATACCCACACACATACACGATACTTACACACAACCATGAGTATTTACTAGTTAGTTCTATTTTTATAGGACAAGTATTTAGCTTTTTTTGAAAAAAATACAAATATTATCACGGATAGTGGCTTTGGGAGGCAAATGAAAACATTGAAAATTAATTAGCGATTTATTTATTAATAATTAATTAATTATTAAATGGACAAAGTCACTTAACACAAATTAAATTTCGCATTATTTCGCAATTTATTACTATGATTCTTTATCACTGGGTAACATTTTATCACTTGCTAGAACAATCCATTTAATTTTCCCAATAGAATTCTCACTTATTTATTTCGCCCGATTAGTTTCCTTAATATCTGCCGCTCCAAAATTCCACGACTGGCCACACCAACCATCGTCATGCAGCTAATTTCACACCGATAGAAATGTCAGAATAAAATCTCCATTGCGCAGCGCGGTGACGCTTGTGCACACGATACGCTGGTCTTTCGAACTTGTAAGAAGATTCTTTTCCCTTCCAGTGTTTAGGAGAAGGTTCCCATCGCTTCTAGGCTTTTCCAGGCGTCTCCAGAATGTTGTAGATAATCCAAGAATGCTGTAGGCTATTCTAGAGCTTTCCATAGTGTTGTTCCAGAGTGATATATTACAAGGGATTGGGACAGTATGTAATTCCTTCCGCCTACCATTTCTTTAATTAATGTGACGTGTATGTGACGTGTATTCTGTGTACGCATCTCTATTTGAAAAAAATTATCCTACAATGTGAAAGGCCGAATAGAAAAACATTTTTTAATGCAGGGGTGGTACGAAACATTTATCTGAGACATGTAATAAGTTTTACTTTATTTATTAAATCATATTACAGTAAAAACGTGCAGCTCTTTAGTTAAGAGAAAAGGATACCTGTAGCCTTAGTGTTCTAAGGATCATTTCCGATGTCCTTATCCCACGTGGACAATGAACAATGCCTTGATTTGAAAAGTCATTAGTGTACAATATCTAATAACAAAAATAAATTGCCTAATCCAAAAAGGTTCTTCAGGAAGTATTACAAATTTTTAAAACATTTTTTTCACTCGTGTTTCTAAGTGATAACTTCGAATAGATACAAAATCCTAATATTGCTACTGTAAAAAAAATAAGCACTTAAGTATTTGAATTATATTGTGATTTTCCAACAAGGTATCATCACTATCATCGAGAAATTTGAACTGAGATGTTATACCAGCTTGAGGAATTAAAAAATATATTCAAAACCATTTTTTATGTAACTATTGCACATATAAAATTTATTTTATTATCATCTAAAATTCCGTGTATTGCTGATTGAATGGCTATTCAATATTGGGAGAAATCAGTTGGAAGAGATGCTCAAATGAACAATACTGTATTTACTGAACATTTACTCTATACATTGTTCTTATATTATCAACCTTGGAATTAATTTACTTTAATTTACTTATTTACACTTTTGATTGTTCATATATATTATGTATATACATTTTAGTTTACTTTACTTATATTTTTATTCTTATTTACTTTATTTCTTATTTCTTATTTACTTTATATACTTTTTACTCTAAATTACTTTACTTTATTTTTCTTTTATTCTTCTAATTACGTAACCACGAAATTAAATATTAGGTCCTTACATATGAAATTGACGTTTAGTATGGGAGGAACATAAAGCCGATTTTTTTTTATTATAATATATTTATTTAATCAAAGTATGTACCATTGCTATCTATGCACTTTTGCCATCTCATAGGTAGTTCATCGATCCCTTTACTAAAAAAACCATTCGGACGGGAATCAATAAAATCTTTGAAGGCGGTTTGGACTGCCCCATCGGAGTTGAATTTTTTCCTTTGCAAGAAGTTATCCAAATTTCGAAAAAAATGGTAATCTGTTGGGGCAAGGTCCGGAGAGTACGGTGGATGTCTTAGACATTCCAATTGAAGCTCCTCTAATTTGGTAGCCGTCTGTTGTGCAGTGTGTGGTCTAGCGTTATCATGAAGCAGCAGTGGCCTAGAGCGATTAACCAGCCTCGGTTGTTTAGCAGCTAGCTTTTCCATCATGGTTTGCAGTTGCTGACAATAGACATCTGCCGTAATCGTCTGGCCAGATTTAAGAAAGCTGTAGTGAACGACACCAGCACTAGTCCACCAAACGCTCACAAGTAACTTTTTTGGAGTCAATTTTCGCTTGGGGCATGGTTTGGCTGGTTCGGCAGGGTTCAGCCATTGCGATGAGCGCTTCCGATTATCGTACAGGATCCACTTTTCATCACAGGTAATGATTCGATTTAAAATCCCTTCATTATTGTGCCGGTTGAGTAATGCAACGCAGCAGTCAACGCGCGTTTGTTGATTTGCTTCACTCAATTCGTGAGGTACCCACCTTTCAAGCTTTTTCACCTTACCAATTTGCTTCAAGTGGATTAAAACAGTTTTATCACTAACACCGCAGCCTGCAGCTAACTCGGATGTGGTTTGCGATGGATCCGCTTCCACAATAGCCTTCAATTCTTCATTATCAACTTTGGTCTCCGGCCGTCCACGGGGCTTGTTCTGCAGGTCGAAATTTCCACGAAAACGTTGGAAAACGTTGGAACCAAAAACGCACTGTGTTTTCTTTTGCGGCACCGTCGCCATACACATCATTAATCCTTCGAGCCGTTTCTGCAGCACTGGTGCCACGGTGGAACTCGTACTCGTAAATAACGCGATATTTCAAGTTTTTCATTTTGTAAACTGAGTGACGCAAAGAAAAAAACAATTGAGGAAAAAACAAATGAATTATAATTTTCAAAACACAAATACATGAGTAAATAGCTGTATAAATTTGGATTTGGAATTCCTAACCAAAGAGAAGATATTTGAGATCAAATTTGCCAGTACGGCAAAACGCCAATTTCATATGTAAGGACCTAATAGAAGCGTAAGAAGACGCCGCATCTCATGGCTGCGTAACTTGAGGGACTGGTATAAGTGTAACTCGACAGAGTTGTTCCGTACAGCGGTAAATAAAGTCGTTATCGCCATAATAATCGCCGACCTCCGATAGAAGATGGCACCATAAGAAGAAGAATTAAAAAATAATTTTTATAATTTGAAAATTGCGGAGTTATGAATATTTTTTTATTTTTCATTTATTGGTTTTCTTACATCATATAATTAATAAATCTTGAAAAAAACAATAATTGATGTACAGAGTCTTGGGCTAATTACAAGAAAACACATATATTCAATAATATTATACCAGGATCGATAAAAAAAAAAGAAAAAACAACATGTCAAATAGTGAGTTTGTGTGAGTGTGTGTATTTGTGTGTTTTTTATTGTCCGTGTGTGTATGCGTATTTATGTGTTCGTGTTTGTGTTCACATGTGTGGGAAGAAAAATGTCATCGCGCGAGTTTATACGTAAGGGATTTTGTAAACTGCTCATAACTTAAATTTAAAATATCGAGATCTGCAAAGGCAGTGTCATAGGTATCTAGAACTCTGTTAATAATACAGTTTTTACCGTGGTTTGTTCTCCAATGATTTTTTAAATGGAAAAGGCGTGGTGCTCTTGTTCGGCTCTGCGGGACATTAAAGTGTATCGAATTTAAAATTTCAGGTGAATCTATGCGATTATTGAGTATTTTGTAAAGGTATTTCATATCGCTTATCGTTCGCCTGTCTTTGAGAGTACTTATCTTGTGGTACTTATATGCGTCGTCATAGTTATCATATGTCACAGACAAAGCATTAAATTTCTATAATGTATACGTAAACTAGTATATGAATGCACTAAATACGAGTTAAGGTATACGTTATCGAATGTTAACGTATACACTATAGTGAGGAAGACCCACATCATACTCATGGCCGTTTTTTGAGGAATAGTTACCATATCGGCCCTGCGTTTTCGCCACCCAGTTCGGCATTATTTAATGTTAAAGCGGCACTTAAGTAAGTGTAGGCGGTGCGGCGAGGCGACCACACAAAACCTCTTCACTGTCTCTAGGTGCATGAAGACCGAAGACCTGCACCTACCACGCTATCTTCAAATTGTTAAAATTCAGTTAATTCTTTGACTTTTTCAATGAGTGATGGCTAAAATTATTCTTAAAATTACAAGTTATAAAATAAAGCAAAATAAGTGTAAGTATGAATGTGGGTTAACCCCTTAAAATTCTTAAAATACAAGGTATAAGAGAGCTAGTCCACAATACTTTACAAGTAGATTCCTGCTTTAATTATTAGTCGAAAATGTTCAAGAAACAATGGTAATGCAAAATTGAATTTTTTAAAAATATTTCTGCCTTTTTTTGTTAATCGTTGGACTACCATTACAGTAACTTGTATCGAATATGAAAAATTCATTAAAAAATAACTGATATCCACGTCACTCACATTAAATTAATAATCACGCCACTCACAAGCAAGAGTCGCAGAAACAGCTGAGGAGCATGCCTTTTAAAAATCTTACTTACTTACTTACTTACCATCACGCCGTTTCCCCGAGGGGGTAGGCAGAGAGGATAGAGCGCCATACTCTTCTGTCCTGACATACAACTTTCGCTTCGTCTACATTCATACATCTTCGCATGCAAGCTCGACGGTTGTTCAGACTTCTAACAGGACCATCTTCCAGTATCTGGTTAATCTGGTCATGCCACGTCTTCCGTGGTCGCCCTCTTTTTCTGGCGCCGTCAACACTTGCATCATATATCTTTCTTACCATTCTTTCCTCATTCATTCGCTCAACATGCCCAAACCACCTGAGCGACCCTATTTTTATTCTCTGTATTATGCTACGATCAGCTTTACATTCATTCCTGATATCTTCATTCTTTACTCTATCATACATGGATTTACCACACATACGTCTAAGGGACCTCATCTCCACTGCATTCAATCTACTTTCGTTCCTCTTCTGCCAGCTCCAGGCTTCACTTCCATACATTAGTATCGGTACCAGAACTACATTAGTGTCGGTACCAGAACTCTTCTTCGCAAATCTTCGCAAGCGTAGATTTTTACTAACTTTTATTCATATTTTATCAATTTGTGTATTAACCTCAACATATAGAAGCATGTACTCTCTCAGCACACATAAGAATCATAATTCTTTTTAGTGAGGTATATATAAACGAAAAAATGACTTGTAAACATTTTCTAGGTATCATTGTAATAAAATATTATATATATATCAATAATTAAATAAATAAAAAAAATAAAAAATTCGTGGATATTTTTATAGAACCTTTTGAGAATTGCAACCTTTCCATCGAAAGTATTTAAATATCTCTTACGGGTATGGCAGCTTTCGTAAAAAACGAAAAAACTTTCATCCAAACTCAAAAACTTTAGCTCTTTATATAAGTATTAGTGTAGATTTATTGACGTAAGTACCGGTTCATTTAAAGCAGTGATTTGATGATCCTTTTCTTGAGAATTATTATTATAATAAAATATTATATGTTTTTAACATTATTTTCAATTGCTGTTTATCTAATCTATCTATCTATCTATGTTAGCATCTTGTCAATTGTTTCTTGAATAAATACACGGTTTTATTTGTTATATCTGGTATTTTATTGTAAATATACATATGTATCTTAGTAAATTTGAAGTCCTGAAAAAATTGTTTAAAGTTTTGCTACCTTTACCATTCTATATTCTTGTTATACCTGAGAATACTCGCTTGCAATGTGTTTTAGTTTATTTTTCTGTTTCGAGACCACCTTTAAGCCTGATAATGGACCCAGTGTGACGCTGCACGCAAGATTGACGTCAAGATCCGTGTCTCATTCATGTTTACTTCATTATGGACCAACGATGGAATTGTTGGTGCTTCTGACAATGGAACAATGAGGTAATTGCCGCGTTAAGTAATCTGCGAAATTTTGGGTAAAGGTAAGTATGGATGTATGGGATATCGCTTCCTAATCAGGATGTCCCGTCTTACTTCAAGTGAGTGAATGAAATATAAAAAAAAAAACCAGCAGAAGTAATCCTTACGGTACAGTGATAAAAAATGACCGTCGTGAGCCATGGTGCCAACCCGTGTTATCCGCAAGGAACTTAGTATTATTAATTATATAAATTAAAAACTATTTCTTCTTTATTTTTGATGTCTATAGCGTTGCTTGACTTATCCCCATCCGCAAAAAAATAATTTTGATTAAAACATTGACTTTATGCTTTTTTAATAAAATACTCTGAATTAGATTTTGTTTTAAACATATCTATTTTTTAAAAATACTTCAGTTTAATGAAAATAAAATCTGATAAGTGCACTCATTACCATCTCTAATTCTACTGAGTACTAGTATTAATCATTAATCAAAATATATAATTCTCAATGTAGCAATGACCGTCACTAATGCAATCACGTGGCTCAAATAATAATGCTTATGTTTATGTTAATTTATATAGCTCCATTTTTGCGTAAGAGACGCTTCAAGGGCGCTTTACAGGTGCGACATCCCGAAAAAATGAGTTTTTAGGCTCTTCTTGAAGTGTTCCTGGTTCTCCATAGATCGCAGCACTGGAGGCAGCTGATTACACATTCCTGCAAAGCTGAATGGGGTATAAGATGCAATAAAAGGAAAATCCTTTCTTTAATAATGTCCATAACTAACGTTATCTTATATTTAAAAAGCGCTGTTCTCACAACCTTAACTGGCGGCCGAAATATATGTACATAGTAAAGTACGTCATTTTTGACGGGTTACGGCTATTTACTATTTTAATATACGTAATTAACATTAATATGTGAATGAATATATAATTATTACATAAATATTCAAACTAGTTAGCTTCGTAACTACCACATTGGCGGACAGATAATAACTGATCCATATTTGGACCTAGTTCTGCTGAAAACGTCCAAGCGCTAGGTGTTCTGTTTTTTTTGTATTTTTCTTACCCACATCACATCCATCACTGTTAAATTAAATCAAAACACGCCCAAATGTTTTCTCGGCTTCAAATTTATAAATCCTTGGCAAACAAAAATATTGGTTGAAAACATTCATGTGTCATGGATGCATTATGCAACTTTTAATTCTACTGTTACTAACGATAATAATTCTTCTAGACTCAGCTATTTCTAAAGATGAAAAAATCAAAAAAGGAGCACATTTTGTCAACATTGAGAAGATAAAAAGAGAATCGCTGAAAGAGCTATATGTCATACCAAAAATGGTATTTTAGAAGTTCTTCAAATATTGAAATAGATTGGCATACCTATGTGTAGATAGGTATCTCTACATTGGAGAGTAAGGAAATTGTCCTTGTATTAACCCAATCTAACCTAACCTAACCTAACCTAACCTAACCTAACCTAACCTAACCCAACCGAGTTTATCCAGGGTATGCTTGGCTACTATAGTTTAGAGACTAGAAGGAATATGTATTTGATTACACATTTTTATCCATTGTTGCGCGGTACGATCGATAATCCTGAAATCAAGCGGAACATTGGTTTATATGTTCCTGATAATTACGTTAGACAGCATAAGCATAGATTGTTTCACATTACAATATACAGAACAATATCGCTTAGACATTGATCTGTTCCATACCTCTGAGAGAGTTTTCCGAAACAGGATTCTCCTACACCTTTGATATGAATATGCTTGTTAATTAAAACGTTTTATATATTATATGTAAACTCATTTATAACATTTACGACTTGAATGTACTTTTGTTATGTAAACGTTATACACAAAAATAAAAATGAATTGCAATTGAAATTGAAAATGGAAATCTGATAAGGAGTACTTTGAAATGAATATTGATGAATGAGTAAATAACTTTTTGATCAAATCTCTGAATGTAAACGTAAAGATGCATCTTAAAAAGATCTTTAGTTGTAATAAAATTGAAGCATTAGTTCAAATTGCTGCCCAAAGAATCCTAAGTAGGAATACTGCTAAGGAATGAATTGTAGGCAAATTGTTTGTTTTGGGATTTCCCATATATAAATAATTTCTCTTCATAGTACACTAGAATAACCCAAGAATGACTCAGTGGGGTAAGTTTGACACTTTATTAAGAAATAACGGGGTACTACCAACCGGCAGGGGGCATTTAATAACGATAATCACCCTTATTCGAAATCAATTAGCTTCCGATTTTAAGTCAACGATTGCCAAATTACGGAGGGAAAAATTTTGCTAATGATGTTGTAAATTGATTTTATGAATGGGAGCTGCAACGGGAAGTGGAGGAAGTGTAGTAAAATTTAATGAATGGGCAACTTTCTAAATTGTACGCATTTCTGCGAAATTATGGAGAAATGCATTTCAGGCAATCGTAACTCGTTATTCGATTAAAATATTACGGAATAACATCACATTAAGGTAATTAGGTTAACTCGAAAGATGTCGAAATTTTTTTACATTTTGTTGTTAGAATTATAATGACTACAATTTTGAATTAGATACTGAATGGTAGTTTCATTTTATCTATTCGTTTATGGTATATTATTTTCGTGGTCATGTTGATTTCCATCGATTTTTGTAATGAATTTAGCGCACGCGTTCGCAGTGAGGATTTCAAAAATAAATACATATAGCAACGTCCTCGTATTGAATTCGTTCAATATTATTTTCGATTCTTTAATCACTTCATTCTCGAGTTCTCGGACCGGTAGGGTTAAATTTTTTTATTAAAGTTATTTGGTAAACGTACAAACTAAAGAGTGTATTCAATATAAAATAATTGATACACATTTATATTACACGCTTACCCACTTTTAAATGAGAATTCTTTCTCGTGTTTAAAAGTGGGCGCATTATCATATATGTATATATCTATTGTTAATGTAATCGTTAGTGTGAGACATTAGATTAAATAAGTAAGATGTAGACAAAGAAACACTAGATTAAGTTATAAAAATTAAAACATTAAATTAAGTAAGTAAGATATAAACAATACAAGAATACAAAAATGTAAAACATTAGATTAAGTAATAATAATAATAAGATATACACAAGGAAACGTTAAATCAAGTTATAAAAATCAATAATTAAGAAGGTATTGTAATAACATTTAAAAGTATGTATATATTGATTGTTTTTGGTAAGATTTTTTTCATTGCGTTATAGTGATGGTTTTTTGTAGAAGATTTTTTGAATTTTCTATAACTTTTTTCCGTCTTCATTTGATTGGAATTGAACGCGTAACTACGCCCGCGTTCGTACCCGTACGAGCGCCCACTTAGCGTTATGCTCTCGTGTATATGCGATTTTTATATATAAAAATGGTTAGTGTGTTGCATGGCCGCGGGTCTATATGATCCATTTGTGCCATGTGTTCGGGCAGCATAAAACGTTTTTTTAAGTTGTGTTTTTTGTTGCATTCAGGGCAAAATTTTTCGAAAAATGTAGCGGAAGCATGTAGCGAAATCATGTAGCGAAAATACGAGACCACTAAAGGCACTTGATCATTATCTGCTGTTCCAGTAATATCTTAATATAATAATTTCATTATTATAATATCTATATAATATAAAATATAATAATCGAATTTAAGGCTAAGAAACGAAATTACAAACAAGACTGGAGGGGGGCTCAAACCGCGGTCGCGCAGTACAGCAACGCAGCGACTAACTGACTTCTATCTCCGGTTTTCCTTAGACCGTCAAAAATATAATATATGTTACATACTAGTACGTACGTACACTCATGAAAAATCATAAATATAATTAAAATAATATTTATTTTTATTTAGTTAAAGACAATTTACTTAAAAAATAATACCATCGAGTTTTTTGTTGTTTTCTCCAATATCGTTTTTTTGAAATTATACATATATTATTAAAAACTATTATATAGCACTAACTTGTTTCTGTTATATTTCCAATCAAACAAATAAATAAAATAAAATAAATAAACCCCTTATCATCATGCGAGGGTATTGGGACACAGTGGAAGTATGTACCCCTCGCGTGTATTTAAGACACAATTATATAGCAGTTAAAGTATTTATACATTCATAATTAAATAACCTAGAACTTAAGCATCATTTCTTACATTAGACTTTTACTAATTTCCTAATATTTCGTAAAATCGTTTTTTGGTTAAAAAGAACGACTTATTTCTTTTAAACAGTTAAAATTTTTTGGAATCAGCCATGGAATCATACCATGTACCAATAAATTTATGTTAGTTCATGTCTAAGTGTTCGATTATTTATAGTTCCTACATGTTTATCTTTTATTTTAGTTGCTGTTATTTATATTTTATAGTATTATTTTTTATCCTCCTGTTTATTTTATCTACTCCTTCACTCTTTTTTTAAAATAAATGTCATATATTATTATTATTTTTAGTATTAGGTGTGACGCATTTTCTTTTATAATATAATTGTGATTTGTCTTGGAAAGAGAAAATAAATAAATTGAGAAATATTGCTGTCCCAGAACAGGTTATATATACCTAGTGGAGTGTACTAGCTAAGTTACTAGTTACTAGCTAAATTGAAAAGTGTAATTGTGATAATATTTTAACAAATAAATAAATATATTTTGGAGGTGTGTGATCTTACAGCTATATTGCAAAGCTAATCCGATTCGCTGTCTGTCCGTCCGTCTGTCTGTCTGTCCATGTAACTTCGTGTAACGTTCGTAATTTCATTCGCTTCACGGCTAAAAAAACAAATTAAACGGCCGTAGATGGGGCTTGAAACCCGAGCCAACAAGCCCAAACCGGCCGCTTAACGCATGTTGCTACCGCCGAGCCTGAGGGACCGTTTAAAAGTATAGTACAAATAGGACTTAGCAAAGACATGAACCGTTTCATGTTCCGCCCAGCAAAATCGCCAGGGTTCAAAATAGTACCATAAACCCCCGGCAGAGGAAATATAAAATATGTTCTAATATTTCGATAAAAGTCGTTTTTAGTATATACTTATTTTTTAGGAACCGGGATGTAAAAGTACCGTCATTTTTGACGGGTTACAGCTAGTAGATTATAAAAAGGGGGTTTTTAATAGAGAAGCATCTGCATAATATACGAAAACTTACACAAATCATGTAAATTGTATCTCTTCACAAGAGTAAGGCATCTTGGTGGGCGTATCCCGCGCGCGCCACGTGACCGGGCCGACCAATGGCGCGGCTCCGCGCCGCCCCGTGACCCTTAAGTTCCAGCTCTGAATTACGCATACTTTCGTATAGAACCTTCCTAATTGAATTACAGCCTTCGCCGAGGCCCCGGCGCCACCTCATTGGTGGGATTGCGGGGAGGTCTAAATCGATTTTGGCTGTAAAAATACCAAACGTAATCGAGATATTTATTTTTTTGATCAAAACTCAGTTCACCTTGGTGTACAATTTTATAATATCGCTCTTTCACGTTTTAAATTTAAATTATTTTTGTATTTAATGTTAGACAACAGTTTGTACTAGACAATATGAAGTATTATTTCAATGAATGTACTCAAAAATTTAATAACAATGATGGTAGATTCAGACGTAGGTAAATTAATACAAGGGCCCAAAAGTACTAAAACATTGTACTGTAAAAGTCCCTTATATACAGCTACTAAATACTTCAATCTATTAACCACCGAACTAAAAATTGTAACCGAAGTAAACAAGTCAACTAAAAACAAAATAAAAAAATGGATAATCGAAACACAAGAACATCTGATATCTTTATAAATGTATATTGTAATCGTCATTCGAGTCACTATTTTGAAAGCTTTCTTTTAATATTAGTCACTAGTTACTAATTTATATAGTTTTTACTGAGTTTTAGTCGTGTGTAAATCATAACACCAATCTAATTTCTCATCTCCCGAACCTATGTACAGGTATATTTATATACCTTTATAGGATTTAATATACATATAGTGTATGTAATATATATTATATCTTGTATATTTTCTTTTGGGATTTAATAAAAAATAATAATACGCGTATATTAATACATTATTACAGGTCATGAGGTCAAATAACTGTAGCGAAATACATTACAAAAACAGCGAGGCTTTAGAAACTCATATAGGTACACAGACCTACTGTGACCTCAACTGGAATCGTACCCACAACCCCTGGTATGAGAAACCATTGTCGAATCCACTATGCTGCAAGGGACGCTATTCTTTTTCTATCGTCAATACCTACTTTAATATAAGTTAATTAATATGATAACTTACTTCCTTTTTTTATTACCCATTATTTATTAAATTCATTTCATAGTACCTACATAATTTCACAAATTCAATAATACATTCATACAATATAAATATAAATATTACTCGCCATAAAGAAGCTGACACTCGTGCTAAAGGGAGGAGTAATAAATAATAAGGTGTTAAGAACGTTGAGAAACGTAATAAAAATGAATATAGTTTAATTTTGTTTTATTTATTATGGTTCAAGTAAGATGTGTGCAAAGTTTTAACAAAATCAGCTTAATGGTTTTTGAGATATCATCGAGTTTCGTAAAAAAGTAATTAAATAATAAAATTCGTTTAAAAATTTTCTTACCACGCTAGCTTCAAATTGCTATAACCTTAATCAATTTTTGGATTTTATGATTGAATGATGATTAAAATTATTTTAAAAACTTCAAGGTATAAGATAAAATAATAAAACGATTTTTGACAAAGGCTATTTTTATGAGATTATGAGTAAAGATATTGAAATAGAGTTTATAAGACTTAATAAATACACTCTTTAAATACTCTAATTTTTTTATTATTATATATTTTATGCATTTTTAACATACGAAAACACCATTTGAATACAACGACTCGATTAGTAGGTGGGTCTGCTGTGGTATTGAATTTTCAAAAATGGGCCATCTAAAAAATAATTTTCTTAATTTTTTAATTAGTTCAGTCGGTTACTAATGATACAATGAAACTAAAAAATTAAGAATATTATTTTTTTAGTTTCATTGTATCATTAGTAACCGACTGAACTAGAATTTTTAATGTAGATACATGCCAAAATAACAAAATGGCGGCGAAAAAAAGGAAGAAAAAATGCACGTTTTTCACCGTTTTTCACTAAAAAAAAATAGTAAAAATCAAATTTTTAAGTTAATTATAATTCAATCGGTTGCTAGTGATATATTAAATATAAGAATTATAATTTTTTTGTAAGAAATGCCCCATTTTTTAAATTTCAACACCAGCGCAGAACCACCCCCTAATCTATGCGTTGTATTCAAATGGTGTTTTTGTGTGCTAAAAGTATATAAAATATATAATTAATTTTTTAAAATGTATTTCAAGAATGTATTTATTTAAGCTTCATAAACCATATATCAATATTTTTAGTCATAATCTCTTAAAAAATCATAAAAATAGCCTTTTTTCGAGAGCTTAAAGTAGAATCCTGCCTTAAAAATATACATAAAATCGTGGCAGCAGAGTTAAAATCTGACTGTCATGGAGCCCATATTCGTAAATCTAAATATTTGGTAGTGTAGCACAATAATTTGTGTTAGGTATACTTATTTTAATTTTCGGATATTGACGGATGTACGAGGACGGGCCAAACATATATGAAGTGCTTAACTGTAGGTAGGTAGACCGTTTACAACTTTCTTTTAATACTTCCGATAAACTTACTAGTATTTCGGGGAAATTAATGAAGCAAGCTAAAAGATGGGGAAAACCAGATGACCCATTGACTAAGTGCCTGATTTAGCCACCTACCCGTACAACCTGTTAATCCCCTAAATGAGTACGTCCTTTAAATTAAACAATACGGTGAGTTTAGACTTGAAGGGGCTGTTGACACAATGCACTAAGTCTATGGAAAATACATTAATACATCTAAAAAAATAATGTTCTTGTAAGTGCATCTGAATTCGCGTTAATTTTACCATTTGATACGGATTTACAGAAGAAAGCTCAAAATAATAATACAGTAGGATGACTATCAAATAATATTTATATTTATAAGTAGAAAGAATTCACTTTGTACTTTGATATATTCATCAACGTCATCTCATTTGGCTTTTCAACCCTAAGTGGGTCTTGGCCTCCTCAAGAGTCTTCTTCATCAGTTCTGAATCTCCAAGGCAGATATGTCTTTGAGGATACTGTCACTTCATATTAATTTTAGCCTTCCTAAGCTCCTTCGCTCTATCGGTTTTGAATTCAGAAGGGACTTTGGTGCTTGTTGGTCAGTCATTCTCTCCACATGACCCTGACATCGAAATCTTACCAGTTTTATCAATTTTGTTATGCTTAGCTTTTTAAAACAAAATATAGAGGTCATTGTTGTGACGTCTGCGCAAAAGTCCGCTATCTAGAACCGGTACAAAGATACAGCTAAAAATTTTCGTTTCTAAAACGTCTAGTGTCTCATTCCTTAGTCAGTCCCCTGGTCTCAGCTGCGTATAAGAATACTGGTCTGTTGAGCGTTTTATACACTATTTTAGTATTTCTGGACACAAGTCTGGATATTTTATGATTTTGGAGGTGGAAAAACAGCAATTAGCGCTCGCTATGCACTTCTAATATGTAATAATATTCTTGTCTGTTATCAGGGAGCCAAGGTATCTTTATATTGGTACTATTACAAAATTGGTGTTTTATATATTAGATTAAATCAATAGAATACCACGAAATTTATTAAATACAACGCCTTCGTTGAAAGTATCCACTTTTTGTTTTGACAAAGGCGTTGTATTTAATACAAAGTAATTGTGTTTTACTGCATCAATCATCAATATCATCATCTCGAATATGTTATGAGACATCCAGAAGAGTGGCAGATCTTGCTTCGCATTGTGCAGGGAAACATTGCTGGAAGTAGGAGCCATGGAAGAAGAAGAACCATATTGTTGAAGAACCTGAGGCAATAGTTTAGTCAGACTGCAGTATGCCTCTCTCTCTCAATGCCGCATAAAATAAAGTAATGATACTCAATATGATTGACCACGAATAATAAGAAGAGGAAAAATAAAGGAAACAAATATTTTAAAAACAGTGTTTGTAATCTGTCATAGGGCGCGAATAAAGTACATTGAAAATAATTAATTCACTCAGTGAATGAATTATTATTTACAAATTTATTAATCAATAAAAAAGACATACAGAAAAATCAAATCAATGAAAAAGTATTTTAGTTGCTACCGGGATTCGAACCAACGGACCTCCACTCCAACCGGGAATGGCGCGTTATCCAATTTCGCCACGGCGGCATGGTAAATTAAAACGTAAATTTTTCGACCTCATATGTAGTCTCTTTTTAATTGATTAAACACACTTTTTTATAAATTTTTTAAAGCAATCCACTTTTAATAATTTGTTTTTGTTTTATTATTATATTGAAACAACTTTATCAAAATCATTCGTTCGTCAGTTATAGTAACAAAGAAAAGTGAATTATTACCGCTCAATTGACTGTGTCAACAAAGGCGAGACTAGCGATACACGATGAAATTCTGGTACCAACACTAATGTATGGAAATGAAACCTGGAGTTGACAGAAGAGGAACGAAAGTAATCTGAATATAGGGGAAATGAGATCACTAAATGCGGCATATGTATTTATGATAGAGAAAGGAATGAAAAAATTGGGAAAGAATGTAAAGCTTATCTAAGCATAGTGAATAAAATTAAAAAATAATGTGAATGTGCATGAGACGAAAGTTGTGTCAAGACAGAGTATGCTACTCCAACCTTTCTGCCTACTCCCACGGAGAAACTACGTGATGGTAAGTAAGTAAGTTAATATGTTTAAAAATAATAGTTTGTCAGGATTTCTTTAACAACATCCCTTTTATTTTTGAGCTTTCCAAGTTTCCGGTGGATTGGTTTAAATCATAAGTGTGCCCATTGTGTGGCGACCGCTTAGGGATGTTATTAGTAGTTATTTTAATGGTTTTTAAAAACCCCTCTACCCAAGGTTGAAAAAGAAAAAAAACAAAAGGAAAATGATGAAAATATCATAAATTATTATTACCTTTCGTCCTGACTCCAAAACAAAATGTTGCTATTTCTTAAAACAAATGTGGGGTATAAAAGCAAAGGCAGCAATATACAAAACAATTTAATGCACTCATCGAGGATTGCTAATTTATAAATTAATAAGAAACATAATTTTGGAAGAGATAGATACATAAAATCTAGAATTCAGTTAATTTTAAATTAGTAATCCTCGGTGACCGCGTTCGAAACGTTTTTTTTTTTATTTTTTTTTTTTAACTTTTTGGATATTCCTGCATTTGCTTTTATACCCCACATATATCTTTATTCAACTTTTTACTTTACTTCAGTATTCTTAGTTAAGAATAGTGCGTTGGAAATTTTTTACACATTCTCACTTTTAATTTATGCTCTATTTTCACCTTTTCCCCATCGGGGTCGTAACCATGCGCATCCAAAAACATTTTGAAATGAAAAAAATTTTGAAAGAAGTAAAGATAAAACCGCGTGTTCTGTTTTTTTCACATTAGAATTTAAAACATCGATTTATATTTCGGATATACATATAATTCATTATTTACACATACCTACCATCAAACTTTGTTAGAAGCTGGTAACAATATTGATCTTTTGGTTTTAATTTACTATTCCTAATCTCATTAACTTCTCGGCAGAATAATGGTTAGTATTCCCACGTGTTACGAGGGAGACCTTCATTTTATTTATTTAACTAAATTGGTCAATATTTAGTTTTTTACGAACCAGAAAATCTTCTATACAGGAGTGGTGTAGTGTGGTATCTCTCTCATTGAAACTGGAAATAGTAGAATAATTCAATATACTTATTCTCTATATAATAATGTCCCTCAATAACGCCGCGGTATGCTAGATGGCGCTGTTTACACAGCCTTAACTCGCGGCCGAAACTACGCTAATGAAACTAAGCTACCAGATTGTGATGTTTGTACACTAACACAAACAAATTACATTTAAGCTGATGTTTGAAAGCGGAATTTTATTAAGAATTTTGTTAAAATCTGAAGCAAATTAAGTAGATTTTTCCGTAGGTCATGGGGTCATTTTGATTAAGAGAAATTAGTGATTTCATTCATATTGTGATGTGTGTTAATGCAAAACATATTTTATTAACAGTTTAGATTGATTTCGCAACAATTTTGTTCTTGATGTGTTTAATGAACGTATAGCTAATAATTCCTTTGTATAAAGCTGAAATTCAAATATAAGAAATCTATCATTTTTGACGGATTACTGCTAGTTTTTATAAATTTTCAAAACTCTATCTATTGAATCAAACATATTATATTGGGTTGCAAGGCAATATTAACAACGTAAATAAGGGTTTCCATGGTTCCCTATTTCATTCATAAATAATTCACCAGTCCAGGTACACACACACACACACACACACACACACACACACCCCTACACCCCCGCTCGCAGGTACTCAGTAAAACCACCTGAGCCTATGATACTAATTATCCACCACTTTAGTTAACAATGGGAAAATATGAATAAACATGTGCGTCCCTTCCACAAATACTTTCATTAAAAAAATGCCAATTTTTTTATCACTGATTCCCACATGCAATCATAAAATATAAATAAAATTGCATAAGTACGTAATGTAAAATGATTCTCTTAAATAAAGATATTAGTTGAATGAATTTGATGTAATGTGTAAAGTAAAATATATTTATGCACCCACTCAAATTTTGTGTCTCAATATATATATATATATATATTTTTTTTGTTAAAATAAAGAGAAAAAAATTTGTATCCAACCGTATTATTTTAGATGAATTATATCATATGGACGTAATTATGCAGAAAGCAGCCAACCCAAAAAACATGGAACTGAGAAAATGGCTTCTAAAAATTTTAATCTACAAAAACCTAATATGTCGATATTTAATGCATTATTGCATATTTTTTTGCGTAGGGCTTATTTTAAAGATATTTTTTATGATTTTTAAATGTAATTATAAGAAAAAAATTTTTATTTATAAAGATATGACGCGTTTTACAGGTTGGTTTCTTTCTGCAAAATGTCAAAATGTACGAAAAACAGGACTCATTTTGTTCTATGTGGGTTGGATGTATTCTATGAAATGGGAGTGACATTATTAAATGTCAGTTATTTTATAGGTACTATGTGGCTTGGATTTATTCTACACCTATTTATTTTTATTTTTAAAATTACATTTAAGTATAAGCATGTTTGTTTAATCAGTTGTCATTTTTATTTCAATATTTATTTTGTATAAAAAAGTCTTGTTTGTCTTAGTCGTGGTTATTAAATTAATATGTTTTAAGAATGATTGAACAAATATCGTCCCTTTGGAGGTAAAATTCACTAATATTGATGTGGGTTAGAAAAATTTGAATTTACAAAAAACTATAGCATAAAGAGCATGTACGATTTCAGCATATAAAGATATCGTAGGAAGCTGTCCAAACCCGTATATAACTCATTTTTAGAATTTTGTGGGTTGGCTGCTTTTT
>JADDOH010009695.1:0-26894 GCA_016648135.1 Agrypnia vestita | reverse complement strand
ATATATAAATAACTCTCTCATGGGTGGAATTGGTGAACGTTACATTGTTTAAATTGATCACTTAAGCCAGCCGTACAATACGTCGTAAGCCCTATGAATACCCGAAAAAAGACTTCCATACTTACTTTCCCATATAAAAACTGGTTCGTCTCTATGAGATATATTTAATATATATCTTGATAGGTGTATATCTCGTTCATTTACTTACTTTATACATGCTACGTATCAAATATGTTATACCGTGTACATTTTTTGTCTCGTTAAATATTATATGTATTAAACAGAACACGGGGAAACCAAACTAAATTAATTCTACTTAAACGACGGCTCGCGGCCGTGTACGGGTCCAGCAATGATTAATGAAGCTGTAGAAGATTAATGTTCGCTTTTCATAAAGTGGACTGTGGACCGGAGCAGAAATGGAACAACACTGCCTACACACATCTTCGGAGAGCTTTTCAAAGCTTCTGGATGTGAATAGTAAAGCTGGCCGGTACCTATGTCTGTGTGCGATGTTTGAAAATATAATATTCTCTCGAAGAGGAATAGCCCGGCCGGAGAATGTAAAATAAAAACAGAAAAATTACTCTCAGAATATTATTTCATGTGAGCTGATTACTATGGTTGACATTTTGGAATATATTGCATGCCTTTCAAAGGGATAGAATACACGTATTCAAGAAAGTATAATATTTAAGTAAGATGTAGTAATTTGCTGTTACAAATTGATAATTGCTTAGACGTGACATGCCTGTCTCAACACAGATAGCTCTCTAGTGAGACAGGCATAGTAAAATCAAACCTTACCAACGAATATAAGTAAATCAATTAAATAAATATATAAATTTATGTAATTAATTTACTAAATGTGCTTTGTGAAAAATATCTGAAGTTGATATATAAAAAATTAAATTTTACATTTAAAACATTTTATTTTGTAATGTAATTTATAAGAAAATATGTTATTTCAACTCTAATTTATTTTTAAAAAATACTGACATGGTCCATATTAAAAAGCAAAAGTCGTTTATTTCCATAACTATTGATATAAAGACATTATTTCTCGAAGATTTTCTACATATAATTGGGGCTAAATTCTACCTGTAAGGTAATATAGACTAGTTCTGTTACATGTTGTGTAACATGAGTTACAGAAGAAATTAATATGTAGATAATATGTATCAAATCGGAATATAAATTAATATTGTAAAACAATGGTTCGATGAAAACTTATTATGACTAAATATAGAAAAAAACTCACAATATTCCTTTCAAAGAGTGTCAAGTAGCAGAAATATAACACTTAGTAAATTGCATATCCCAGTGATACATACCACAACTGCTCAGCATCAGTACACATTTAGAGGTGTGAAATGGTTTAACGAATTGCCGGTTAAAATGAGGATTGAAAAAAATAATGAGGCATTTCAGAATAACGTTAAAAAATACCTTGAGAGTTAATTAAATTTTTATTTTATTATTTATGTATACCACTTACTTACTTATTACTTAATTGTGTAAACATTTTATTATATAGTTCTCTAGAATAATAATATATAAATAATATATTTAAAATGTAATGATACTCCTCTCCTATACACGAGTTTACGTCACTCATGTAGAAGAAAAATATCCATTTTTAGTAACAGTCTCTATCTTTATTTAAAAAAAAAGTATTTGTAATAAATATTAATAATAAAAAAAATAAAAATGAATAGTTGGTAAATGAATTTCAAAATAATTGACTATGCAGGATATCTTGTGATGTGTTATGTTCTATATTATTTTGTACGTAACCATTATTTATTTTATTTTTACCTTTTTTGCAACGTAAGCCTTATCTTTCATGTTCTCGCATGAAAGAAGTCCAGTATCGCGTGGAATTCGGAGGTTATTCAAGCACCCTCTTTGCCCAATCCATCTGTCCAGCGGGTGTTCAACATAAAGGAAGCTCAGTGGGAAAGTGCTGGAAATAAAACTTCTATTCATAAAATAAAACTTTTTCAATAGACTCGCTTCAAAATGCACGCTCGATTTTAAAATTCCCTCCCATCGTATTTTTTTATTGAAATGATGCAAATTTACATTGATTTATTGTTTCATTGATTTTTAATTCACTGCTTGTTTTGTTTCATATTTTATTTAACATTGGTATAACACATTCAATATTTACATAAAAAAAGCAAATTGTATTAAACAATTATTTTTTTTTTTTTTACGCTTCAACAGGCCAGGAGGCGATATTACAGAAGCGAAGTACATCACAAAACAAAAATCACATAGATTATTAGTCATTTAAAAGTTTTCAATAATAAACTTTTTGCACTCCAGTTCAAAATCATTTGTATTTACTGTATTTTGTATTTCTTTCGGTGGGCTGTCGAATATTTTGAGTACATCAAACAAATTTGTGAAGTATTATTTTGGTTCTGAAGTCTTATACTGCCACCGCCTCTTGTATGATGTTACAATTTTTTTTTGTTAGATATTATAACTCAACCAGTCGCAGGTTATTTATTTCTCGAGTGTTCATGTAAAATGAACTATTGTATCTATAGGAAAAATATAAATATATTTACAGAATAAAAAAAATATAAATAAGTTCATATCATACACCACTAATATATATATAGATAGGAACTAACGTAAATTTCTTGAAATACGATCTGCTTCCACGGCTGATTCCAATAGGTTTTAACTGGCCTGTTTAAAAAAATTACTATGAGCTTGTTAACTTTATAACAATTATGAAAAAATCAAAATAAATACTTTAAAAAAGTATAATGTGTGAGTAAATAAGTAAGCAATGTTCGATGCTCGGAACGAAATGAGTTTGGAGAATTTCAGCAGATAACAAATAACACAGGTACAAAAAAATGTATAAGTTAAACATATGATTAATAAAAATGTACTTTTGTTGAAAGGTGGGCAATCATCGAAGTACTCCAAAACGCGAAAATAGACTCTAGATATATACAATTAGTAAACTTTATATATGAAAATGCAACTATGAGTGTTTTAATTGACGACGACACTAGAACTGAAAAAATAAAAATAGAAAACACAATCTCCCCTAAACTCTTCATGTTAGCCTAAGAAGATGTATTTAAGACCCTGAATTGGGATAAAAAAAGGTGTGAAGATAGATGGCACATATAAAGAATTGAATATAAAGAAAACAAAAATTTGAAGAAAAAAAAGCGAAGATCAATATAAAGAAAACAAAACTTTTGAGTCCAGAGAACAAAATCATCACTTTCAATAATAATAATATTGAAATAGTAGACAAACAACAGAATTGCCAAGAGGAATAGGAATGAGCTGGGCTGCTTTTGGCAAACTCAAACATATCTTCGAATACTAAACAGAAAAGCCTTTGAATCATGCATACTGCCAGTGATGACGAATGGAGTGGAGACTACAGCCCTTATAAAAAAAAGTGTATAAAAGCTTAAATGCACGGAACGATCCATGGAGAGATCCATTCTTGGAGTAAGCCTAAGACGTAAATGACGAAATTAGGCGCAGAACTAGAGTAATGGATATCATGTATCGTGTAGCGAAGCTAAAATGGCAATGAGCAGGACATTTTGCAAGGCAGGATGCTACAAGATGGCCTCCCATAGTTCTGAAATGGAGACCTTGGGAGAATAAAAGAGGCATCGAAAGACCTCAAAAGAGATGGGCCGACGATATAGCCGCCAGCGCGGCGCCGTGGGGAGAAAAAAATGGCTACAATTAGCAAACAACAAGGAAGGATGGAAGGGTATGGATGTGGCCTATATCCAGCAGTGGAGAGCTGAAGGCTAATGGTGAAGAAGAAGAAGAAATACTTTGTTTTCACTACTTATGTATTAAAAAAATCGTCATGATTCAGGACCAATGGTTCTTTCGTCAGGTTTAAATGTAGGGGAGGGTGGGGCGTGTTGTGACAGGGGCAGGTTGTGACAAGGCGTTTAAAATTCGTGCCATTTGACTTAGCGTTACCCGCATAGATTCATTTCATGTGAACTCCGTAGCGTCAGTTGCTATCAAAATATTGGAGCCGTGCGGTTGATTTCATTAAAGTTAAATGATAAAGTTTGATTTTGAGGTACTAAACCAACTTTTTCTGCACTGATTCCAAGTGTTCTGTTGTTTAACCAATACTAGGTGAGTTATTTTACAGTTTATTTACCAAATGTTATGTCTTTTGGCTGTATTATCAGCAATAAAGGAAAACCTTGCGGTAAATAAATTCACTTTCGTAGACATTTTAATATAAAATGATCGTATGGGGCGAGTTGTTACAAAAATGTGGGGGCTAGTTGTGACTGTCACAACTAGCCCCTTCGAAATAATTAAAATTTTATTTTTAATAAAACAATTATTAGATGTGAAACTGTACAGTTCAATTATTATTTTTACTTTACTTTTTTAATTCGTCTTCTTCAAGGATTCAAAATGGTACGAAATTACATTAAAAAAACGAAGAAGGGTGAAATTCCCGAAAGTGTTTATAAACTTCTGCTGCTGAGATAGAGGCTACAAACGTGTCTCTTCGAAAAGCCGCGGTGTCTTTTGGTGTCAATTATAATTGTCATATATGACACTAAAACGATTCATAGATTGGAAAAAAGCCCTTCCATTTGTAAATTTTAAGGTTCATATTGCAACCCGGGACAAATTTTCACCCATGCCAAGAAAAATAACTTGGAGATTACAATGCAAAATGTAGCAAAGTTTATTATGGTTTGACCACAGCTGATGCGAAAAAGCTTGCATATTAGTATGCATGTCAAAATATGATCAAAATTCACGAAAATTGGACAACACCATTGAACACCAGAACAAATTCGGCCATTACCTAAAGCTAATCCAAGAAAGAACCTACGTAGTAGAAAGAACATTTAAAGCGTAGTTTTAACTGACACGCCAATAAAAAATAAGTAAGAATCGGATGATAATCTAAGAAAGGAAAATAAAGGCGAAAAGATGCGAAAGTCAAATTACAAAAGGAACTAAAAAAAAAAACAAGCACCCAATAAATCAAAAGCGGAAATAAAGAAAAAACTACCCAAGAAACAGACTTTTGGAGTGAATGAACAAATTCTAGTATCGTCTTCATTCAGCGAGACTGAAGAGGAGCCACCTATCATGGAAACTGATGACAGCGATGCAAACGAAGATGAGCAATGCATTGCTTGTAAGAACCCTTATTCTAATGATATTTCGGGTAAAAGGTGGGTGAGGTACATAAAATGCTAGAGATGGTGTAATGAGCTATGTGCTGGAATGGACGAATTCACTCAAGATTGTATTTGACTTTTGTTTGACTGGCAAAAAATAATTTTAATAGATTACAGAATTTTCTTACCACAGTTAATAAAAGTACAAATTTTGTTTATTTGTTGAAAGTTAATTATAAAACATGTTACCACTTGTACAATTAATTGTTCAAAACATTTGTTTTGTTACTTAAATTACTTAAATGCTCAACAATATTTGACGATCAGTTCGTCACAACCTGCCCCACCCTTGTCACAACTGACCCCTCGGGTGGGGCAGGTTGTGACAATTCCCATATTTTGAAAAGCCGTATTTTGTTGCGTTGTCCTTTTGGTGACATGGTCAATAATGCTAATTTTTTATAGGTGAAGAATTGTTTGATTCAACTGAAATGTAATGTTTTTGATATTATTAAAGATTCTTCCACAATACCTTTTTTCATAAATTAGTCACAACACGCCCCACCCTCCCCTATACTAACAAATAAAAAATCGATGTATAAAGTAAAAATATAAAAAAATAATGTATGTGAAATGAATAATAATGAAGTACTTACATGAAAACAAAAATAACTTTTCGTAAATAAGACCTGGTTATTTATAATATGTAATCAATTTACTATAAACACTTTTTCTTATTTCCAAAACTTCTAATTTATCTGTGATTATGTAAAATTTGTGTGTGAAATTTGTGTGAATATGTGAAACTTATTAAGATGCAAAGAATTATCCGTAACCAAAAAATGATTCGCGGTTTCGGAATAATTATTGCTATTTTTTTTTTTTTTTTTTTTTTAAAAAAAATAGAGATGTGAACACGGAATACGTGTCACATCAATATTCTTACTATTTTCAAACTAAGCTAAGCGCTTGTGCTATGAAAATAGGACTAACTTGCTAGTCTGGAGTGAGATTCGAACCTGCGACCTTTGGATCACGAGGCGAGAGTCCTCACCACAAGACCAACAAGCAAAACTTCAAGTGTTTCTTAACTCTAAAATCAAAATTTCTACAAGTTTTTCCTATACATAAATTATTATAATCATTACAGATCAATTTATAAATACCCGATTTTTTTAAAGATCCTTATTATTTCATTATCCTCATTATTTTATATGAACTTTTAAAATTTATTATTAGTACATATTGACACTGAAACGTGTTGATATTATTAATATAAAAGTTGTGAAAACAAAGCACATTTTTATCGATTATTTTAATAATGTCAAAACCACAAATTCATTTACTCTTTTTACAGAAGTTATAAGTAAAACATTAAAATATAAAGTATCGGATAACATTTTAAAATAATAATTTGAATAAAATGTATTTAATTTAGATTTTTTACTATAACGTAAACGACATGATTATTTATAGAGCTTGAAAGCGTCTGTCCGGTGGAAGAAATGACCCGCGAAAGGCGTCTGGCAATGATAAATATGAGTGTATAGTCATCATTATCATCACTCTTGGCTCTACAACCCCTGGTAGGTCTTGGCCTCCTCAAGAGTCTTCCTCCACTCATCTCGGTATGAGTGTATAGTACTGTCCTATTAAGCATAATAAAAAACCAGGTTTTTTTTACCTTTTAATTTTGGCACCTGTATTACCTGCTATCTGTGAAAATCCCCCGAACACAAATGTCATGATATCCAAACCTTTTTACCTACTACAGTGTATTTCAGGTTTGTAATGTAACGTAAGTCTGCAAGTCGTTGGCTCTCAGTCTATATATATTTGTTGTTTATCATCATTATTTGCATTATCAGCATATTTCTATGCCCTGCCAGCGAAAGACCTCCGGGTTTAAAGGCGGCTTTTCGTCGTCTTCTTCTTTGACTGCATTCGTCCAGCGATTATCCCTTATCAGAGCAATGTGGCCTGTCCATTGTTCTTACTTTTTCTTGGCATATTTATCTTATCCACATGCTTGTTATTCTATCTGTTTACATCTTATATGCATTACCACGCTTATTTGCAATGGAAGTATGAATTTGTTGAACATTTATCGTTTTGTAAATTTTGTAGGTAATAACTTATCTTTTTCTTCATCTTCTGCTTGTTTTAGGACTATGTTCTCTTATTTCTTGGCTCTTGCTCTTGAGAAATGGATGTTTAGCTGTCCCTTCATCGTTTTGGTGGTCTTCCCGTAGGTCTAATGCTTGCAGGTATCCTATTTTTCAAGGTATACATACCTAATTTAAATATTTTACTTCCACTTAATTCTTGGTTTTACGTATGTATTTCTAAAAATAACATTTTAAATCGTGATTTTTCGAAATTGAGGATTATGCTGTTTACCCATAGCAGTGTTCCATTTGAGAATTATGATTTTAATACTAAAGCCCTCCCTGTTCGAAGATGAATTAATTGCGAAGCTTTCAAAGAGCTTAGTTGCTAATACCCTGCACGAGATTTCAAATATATATATGTATGTACATAAATATAATTCAATTTTCCTCACTATTGTTTTCAAGCATAATAATAGACATAAGTATTAAATTATTTAGGTTAATAAGAGTATAATTGTGCATAATCGGTATTTAATGTCACTGTATTCGTGCTTAAATTTGAGTGTCCGGTCACTAGGATGGCAACTGACCTATTAGTACTCCACTTGCTGTGCAGTGGAGCGGTCTTTTGATTGATAAACTGAAAACTCTGTATAAAGTAGATGTATACAATATCTGAACTACCCGCCGACAGTGAAAAATTTTAAATTCAAGAACACATTTATATTTGTGAAATTTAATTTTTCCGAACAAAGTTCTGTGAAGTTTATAAAACCATATTAATAATTCAATTAGAAAGACATACAGAAAAATCTAATCCACGAAAAAATATTTTGGCTACCACCGGGATTCGAACCCGGGTCACCTAAGTTCTAATCCCTAAGTCTTTCTAATTGATTAATTAATTTGGTTTTAAAAACATCACAGAACTTTGTTCTGAAAAATTACAACTTCACAAATATGAATGTGTTCTTGAATTTAAGATCGGTTGTATCAAATGTGTCCAAATAAAATTAATTAATTGTTTAATTCTGGTGTTCATCTAGCGGTAGTATTACAAAGTAATTTGAACTACCGTATCAAAAAAGTGGATTGCTCTATAGACAAAAATAAAAATTAATCAATTAATAAAAATGATAATTACATATAAGGTCGATATATTCACGGAAATCTACAAGGCTCCTATAGCTTAGTGGTCAGAGCACCAGCCCCGGAAAGGAGGTGACCCGGGTTGGAATCCCGGTAGTAGACAAAATATTTTTTCGTGGATTAGATTTTTCTGTATGTCTAACTAATTAATAATTTATTTTTTTTGAAAAATTTTTCCCAATGAATCATTTCTTCTCTATACAATAATAATATTGCAATTTAGAAATCATATGGGCACGATACTATCTTCTCATATCGGAGGTTTTATGGTTCAACGACTAGTGAGGTCACAATGCATCTATGTGATTTTATTTAGTCTTTGGCCGTCCGTCCGTTTGTTTACACGCGTTAAGCTTAGAAAGTTTTTTCTGGTGTAAAACTATTCATGGTTAAATAACAAATCAAACTGAGCACAAATTCGCTGACAGCTGTCAAATTGGTTGTCGCTGGTAAAAGAATTTCCGATTTAAACAATTAACAAAAAACACCCTCTATTTTATCATTATTGCACAAAATTATCCTTCCAAGAGAGCCAATATCATTACCACGATTTTTATGTGTTTTATTTGTTTTAAATGTAACCCCTAAGAAAAATACCCTGTTTTTAATATTACACAAGAAATCCTCCACATTACCCCTGGCAATATTTGCCATTAGTTTTTCAACCTATTATATGCGAATTTTGATAGAAAGAGTAAGGTCGGTGATGAAAGAAAAGATATGGGACGTTCAAGGGGCTTTTGTGGGTGGATGCATGGATCAGATCTTCTCTCTACGAGTGTGGAAGGACAAATTTGTAGCGAAAAACCAAAAACTTGTCTTTGTAGATCTGCAAAAATATTATGATAGAGTTATAAGTGGAGGGTACTCTCTGGTTACAAAGTGAACAGTAAACTTGTATACGCAATTGCATCCCATTATGAGGCGTGTACAGCGTGTGTAAGAATCAATGCATCATTCACACCATGGTCTGACATTACGAAAGGTGTCAAACAGGGTTGCGTAATGTCTCCATGGCTGTTCAATTTGTATATGGATAATTGTACGAAAGAACTGGAATGTATGAATGTAGGAGCGAAAATGAGTGCTTTGATTGTATGCTGTTTACTATACGCGGATGATGCAGTATTAATAGCAAATAGTGAATAAGACTTAACAGAGTCTAGTAAGTAGGATGTATGATATATGCAAGAAAAGTGACATTAGATGAGATCCCGCAGACATATGCGTGACAAATCAATTTATGATTGAGTAAAGTATGAAGATATTAGGAATGAAAGTAAAGCTGATCTTAGCATATATATATATAATATATATGCTAAGATCAGCTTTAGCACATATAATATAATTAAAAATTAATAACCTATTGAGCGAATGAATGGGGAAATCATGGTAAGAAATATATATAACGCAAGTGTTGATGGTTTTAGAAAGAGAAAGCGACCGCAGAAGAGTGTCAAGACCAGATTAACCAGATACTGGAAGATAGCCCTGTTAGAAGTCTCAATATCCGTCGAGATGCGAAGATGTATGTATGTGGATGAGGCGAGAGTTGTATGTCAGGACCGAAGAGGGTGGCACTCTTTTCTCTTTGCTTACTCCCAAGGGGAAACGGCGTGATGGCTAGTAAAGTAAATTATACGCGAAATGATAGACAAGACCATGGCTAAGGGACATTAAGCGATGCTGTGGGCAGCCTGTTATAGAGAAGATGGCACCTTAATTGGGTACCATCTTCAATTTTCCTTAATTTTCAGGGTTGATTGAAATGAAGGGTGTCTGTGTTGCTGGAACCTTTCTATGATTCGGTTAGTGGCATACCTTTGACCCAAGTGGGATCAAATTTAAATACGAATTAAAGAATTTCGGTTTGTCGAAATAACTGGCATTAGTGAGAAATTTAACAATGCAAATTGTGTAGGTACCTTATTTCAATAATTTCGCAAAGGGCAGCACATACAAATGTCTCGCTGATTGTGCCGCGGGGGGAGGGTTCAGTCCCTTCATGAATATTCAGCCAATTACCAAACACTGGGCGGGACAGAGGGAAGACTGCCGGCGATAGATGGCGTTAGTTTCGCGCAACATCTTCCGCTTAGTCGGTCTTTAGCGAAAGGTGCAATGAGCGTTGTAATAATATCTGTGATAATATTTAGCAATACGTGTATGTATTCGCGTTCATATTTATTTTAATCATTTTATTTTATTTTTTTAACAAACAGACCTTCATTAGTTTGAAATTGACCCTGAAAGGCATTCCTAGAGTGACATTTGGGTAAAAAGTATAAATATTTAATTGACATTTTGAAGAAAATACAACAGAAGTTTTTGTATATGATAAATAATATATTCTTCTTAATCTTCCTCTTCATCTAGGACTGCGTCCTGTCATTGCTCGGAGCCTGTACCTGAGTTACAGATGTCCAACTATATCACAATCTTTTATGTAGTCTTTCCGGGAGTACTCTCTCAGAACAAGCTCTCTTCATATGATCTCTCCAGTAACGTCTTCTAGATCTTCTCCATCGGACAATATAATCGACGTCGCAAGTCCTTCGTATTTTGAATTCCTCACTCGGTCTAAGATTTTCAGTCCCGCAATGGGTCGTAGAGTCTTCATCTTAGTTGTTCTTAGAAGATTTTTAGTTCTGGTAGTGTCAGCCCTTGTTTCGATACCGTACGTCAAAATTGGCCGGACACAGGTCATATATATTTTCAACTCCGCCAATGCTGGTCCCAAGTCCGGATGCAAAATAAGGAGGATTCGTGGGGAAGGTCAGCTGCCTGCCTGCGATAAAAAAGTAGTAAGCTCACAGTACGGAATACCAAGCCTCGGAACACAGTGGATCCACATATAATATCTTAATGATAAAATAAATTATGTTATTTTCAAAACTGTCCCAAATCAATGAATAGAATTTAGAAATGAGTTCTAAATTAACAAGTTTTGTAACAAGTGCACGGGTCCTCGGCGGAATGTCCGTAATGAGCATGTATTAAACGCTCAAGCAACCGCCAACCAAGTTCATGAATATTTTTCTTTTGAACATACAAATATATATTGTTACGGAATTGCAAGCAGAAGGAATAGCGCACTATCCGAATCCCTTGTAATGTGACACAACACTATCGCAAGATATAGAACAGTCTTCAATTGCCTACGGTCTTCGGGAAATGTCTAGAATCGACTAAGACAGTCTAAAAGAGACTAAAACCTTATTCTAAACACTAGAATAATCTAGAAAGTTTAATAATATCAGCATTTGGGTATAAATACGGAAGTACGCTGCGGTACAAGAGTCTCTTATTTTGACAGTTCGTTCGGTGTAAGTTCAGCCGTGAGTCGTGAGATAATTGAAGCGATAAATACAGCGAAATAATCAAGCGGAATACCTAAATGGCGAAATAGAGCAATGCGACTTCTGTATACAAAAATTAAATATTCTACAAGCGATTCAAGTGTTATCTAGCGATAATATAGAGTTCATAGACGAATCGGTTTATTGCGAAAGAAAAGAAAGAAAAGCGTTAAGTTTAATTTGTGTTAAGTGACTTTGTTCATTGAGTAATTAATTAATAAATTCCTATTTAATTTTCATTTTTCTTCCCACAGCCGTGACCCATAGTAATATGTATATATATACACAGAAATGTAAATATTGAATTTTTTTTAAGTGTGGGTATGTGGCCGCGCCAGTATCTTTATATTTTATAATATATATTCGAACGCCTGTTCATGGGAGAGATAGGCAAACTCTCGCCTGCGCCGATAGACCAGGGCTGAACTTCAGTTCAAATTTGACCGCCGCCGCTGTACCGCACCATATAAACATCTATCATTGAACGATCTACGCCCGCTCCTGTTCAAACCGCAATTTTTTTCGATCTATTTACTCGCCTTTATCTCGTATTCATTCGTGAGAGTGAATTATCATCAGGGTGGAGACGGCAACCATCATTTTTCATACAGTCCATAACAGAGGAGTGCCGAGTTTCTGGCAAATCGGAGGATCCAAAGGTAAGTTTTTGCTTTGTCTCTTCTGTGTGTGGACTTTTCGCACTTATACTGGTCAGCTGGCTTGCCTTGAAAGTCCCCGTGTAGCTTTAAACTATTCTAGCGTACTATCATATCTGCCGCCGATCCAGTATGTATGTTTTTTTTTCATCGAAAATCTGATTATTTTTCACAAAATGTTTCCGGAATTCTAGAAAATCATGTTTTTTTTAAACATCTCAAATGCTCTTTGACTCGAAGTTAAGGTATCGACCTGTTTTCTCAAAAAAATGTAACCGTACAGTCTTTACAACATCTCTGTCTCTGTGAAACCTCTCTTTACCTTATTTATAATAGGAATATATAATAACCATTTAATCATATAAATAAACACAACTGCCTTCAGGGCATAACAATACGAATCGCTGAAAGAAGGCTGTTTTTTTACAAGAATATAATAAACATTTTCCGGAAAAAATTAAATTGGAATAAAAAAGGACAACTTATAATATCGGAATAATGGAATTATCCAAAAAGTTGTTTCAAAACTTTTGTATCGGGTTTTGAAATGAATTCTCGATGAAAAGTTCACGACACGGAAACACATGCTAACACAATAAATGACAGTTTGATACGTATTCTTCACAGTTCTTGTTCTACTCAAACTGACACCAGAAGGGCGGCAGTGTGCAGAGCGAGTCTCGTGAAAGTGTCAAGTCACGTTTTTCATTTAAAGTACAACATTTAAACTTCTACTTTTGTGTTGAGTGTCGAATAAATGAAATAATTATCTAACGAGTGAAAATCAGACGAGAGTCACTGTTCTGCGATAAAATTTTAACGGTATTTTATTTATTCGCTCGTCTGCAGGATCATTATTATAAACTGTTATTAATCTATATACAAATATAATAACATAATGAGTCTGCAATATATAAAAGTTAAGAATTTTAAATTTACAAAAAAAATGTGACAATTTCTATACATGTGAAAATGCAAAAAAAAATTTAAAATACTTTTTTTTAATTAACAATAACTGGAAACCTCTAAATGTACATTTTTTCTATCACTCCCACTTTATCCAAGCATTTAAGGAAATTCTAAAATATTAATTTGATGAATATTGAGACCTTAAAAAAGATTTCGGTCGGAGAATTAATGACATATAGAATATTAGAATATGTTTATATTACATGAGATATGAAACATTATTTTGATGGTCCAATTAATAACCCCAGTAATTGACAAATCTATATTAAAGAGAAAAATGACATATATAGATGAGGCTATAATAAAAAGATGAAAAATGAATCTGAAAAGTTAGACTTCATAATAATATTTAAGCCTCAAGTTGAACGATCTAGATGATGAATGTCATTTTATAAGTTTTATCCATAAATAAGACACAATCATGTCACATAATATAATTTGATAAACATAGTTTTCATTTTATATTGACTTGCTTGTTAATCTACAATCAGTTTAGTGATTAAGTAGTCACCCCAGGAAATCTTAAAATTAGCCCAATTTCCAGTGCACAAGCTTTTTAAATGACACGCATTCCGTATGCACATTCCTATTTAAATAAAAAAAATATGTCTTATATATCATTGATTCAAGAAGGCAAGCCAATATGACATAAAATTTTAAAAATTTAATTGTTATCGTCGAAGGGCAGTGGTTAAAATAATAAGTTGATAGGATAACTATTTTTATGCTTTACGTATTCGTAACGATCCAAAATTATCAATTTTAAGAACAAAATTATTAAAATTTAAAATAAATAAACGTTTAAATAATCGAAGAGCGTGCATTAAAACAAAGATGAACGTAGTCGAAGCAAAAGGTAATACAAGATAGAAGAATTTGGCGGTCTTTCCTTTCTGACTACCCTCGTGGAGAAATGGCGTATTAATTAATTAGTTAATTATAAAAAGGTACTCGTTCATCAAAAGTGTGATTATTTTTCACAACATGGTTCCGGAATTCTAAAATGTGATAATTTTTTTAAGCATTTCAAGTGCTCTTTGACTCTTTGAAAAAATATATTGACCTGTTCTCTCAGTACAAAAAGCAGTACAACTTTTAAAGTTTATATTTATGTATAATATGTTTGAGATAATTATTAAAATAATAATTAAGGGAAATTAAAAATAAATAACTTAGAAATGTGGACTGAAAACGATGATTCTCTAAAAATTTTCGATAATACACAATATCTTTTTAAAACCGAACAAATGAAACAGGGAGTGGTCGTTTCAGTATAACTTGTTCACGCTAAGAAAACGTGTAAAATTAAATATGAAGAATGGATACCATAATAGGAAGAAATTTGTTTGTTTAAGCATCTGAAAATGGACAAATAAGTACCATGAACGCTTCATCCAGACTTAACATTTTATATTTTAAAATTTATTTGTTTTTGTTTGGATATATTACAAATATAAGTTAGTGATATATGTGTATACCTATAAGAGTGTAAACAGACAGCATTATTTCAATACTATACTTTTGAACATGTTAACATATCCTAACATATTTCACATAGGCAATAATTTTAAAATATACATTATAATAATAAAAGTGAATAAAAAATAAAGAACACGTGTAGTAACAATAGTAAATAAAACATAATAACATAACAATATTAAATGTAACATATTAAGGTAAGTCCATTTTTTTTTGTTTCTTGTATCGCAGAGTAATATTAATTCAATGCTACGACGCATAATAATGTTCACTTGTAATCTTAGATCGTATGGAGATAATATATAGATGTCAATGTCGGTGGACAAATCGTTGTAAGCTTGGCGCATTTCCACTTTAGGTGAGCGTAATCCGGAGTCTGTGCGAGCAACAGGAATGTGGAAGAGGCAGTGTGTTCCAGTGGCCGCTGCTGGGAGTTATTGTTTATAAATGGATTTTAACACTGGATTTTTATAAGTAATAATAACTACTTCGGTAGAACGCGATGCGAAATCAGGTGTTGGGTCAGAGGTTGAGAGAAATATATTTTTTATTAGAAATTATTTCATTCAAACCATATTACCTACAAATCAAACACGATTAATTCTTCAGATCAACCTCCATGCCTGTTATATTTTTCAAATTATTCCAGATCTAAACATGCCTACGTCGAAAGAAAGAAATATCATAAAATCATCCTTTCGATATCAAAAGAAGCCAAGTATTCCTTTGTTTGGGGTTTCGGGAGTACAATCAACAATTCCAAATTGTTTTGGACAACCCCTCCAACTCGACCTCTCTCTAACCTCCCCTTCCCCATACCCCCCAACCCCTAATGGAGCCGTCTCCCTTAACAAGGCAATACAATTAAACTTAATAACAAATATATTTCAACAATATTTATCTATGTATTTTCTAAAAACACATTTTCTGAATTTTGTACAAGTCTCACAAAGGCGAATCTTTTTATATTGGAAACATGTTTGGAAGTCTTTATATTTTTTAATACCTGAAGCGATATCTGTATATACTATTTCAAGGAAATAACGAATTTTCGACCAAAGATGGCTGTAGGATAGTTGCTTTAAATATTTGAAAAAAGGCAGATAAATAACACATGTATGATTTCCAAAAATTGCATGAGATGTGGATGTTATTAGGGTGGAATCGGTGAAAATTGCATAGCAATCACTTATGCCAGCTAATATACGCCATTAGCCCTGTAGCTATCCATACGTGCTTACCATACAAATAATTTCTTCTCTGTGATACATATCTGTAATAAATCTTGATGAAATATATTTCAAATAACAAATGTTCAAGTTTTTTGTTTGTAACATTGTGGAAATTCATTTTTAATATTTAAAAAAATGAGGGTAAACAACACTGTTTTATTCCACTATATTTAAATAAAGTGGAATAAAACAGTGTTGTTTACCCTAATTTTTTTTTAAATTTCAAATAACATTTATTATATTATTGACGTGCTTTTGCGGTCACTGGTGCGGGGTTCGGTAATCGTCCCATAAATAATATCGAGAGCATCTGAGCATTCGCATTCTTAATCCAGGTAGAGATCATTGTTGTTGTCAAGATAATCACGTGTTAGCTAAATTTTAAGTAGACACATTAAACATTTATGAATATCATATTTTGTATTAGAGATCACGTATTTCTATATGTATTTTTATTAAATAAAAATGCGAAAATGAAATACGTGTTGCATCAATATTCTTACTATTTTTAAATTAAACGAAACGATTTTGCTATCCATAAAAGACTAGCTAACACAGACAGTTAACAAGACTAGCTAGCTCACAAGCGAGAGTAATACCACTACAATAACTAGCTACATTATATATGTATATACATACATATATAATATCACCGTATTATATATTATTATTATATATTATATACTGTTATATAATAATAAAATAAATATTACTGACGAATTCGAAAAAATATTATAATTGTGTTCTATAACGCCACTCTGGGACAGGCGTAGCCTAGTAGAGTGGCATAATCCACAAATTTAACAAAAGAAAAAAATGTGTAATTTGTCTTATGTTTTATTGTTAAATTAGTATTAAGTACCTTTATTTGTAAACAAGATTTTTTTTTAAATAAATAAATAAAAAAAATAAAAAATATATAAACTCATTTATGAGTAAAAAATACAAATTACAAACAAACAAAAAAGAGTATGTATATAAAAACGAATGTTCCACACTTTAATCAAATATACGTAAACAGTGAATTGACTACAATTCATTTTACTGTTTATAGTGAAGCGTAACACGAGACAAAGCGCGGGGTTTGACCCTTTTCATAGTTTTACCTGTACAGTGACCTCGCGGTTAGCAAATAATAACCATTACAGAAAATTCAAATAACTTTAGCGTTTCAGGATCCCATCAAATATTTGTTATCCCATGGGAAGAGCAACAATGAATTTCAAACATAATTTTAGTCGCACCGACAAAGTTGTTTCAGCATTCTGCATAGACCTATTATTCACTTTAACTAAACCGTTGAAAGCAATTCCCATTCCAGCTTCACAAAAACTTTTCATCATTTTCTAACTTTGAATTTATTTACTCATTTATAAACAATTAAAATAAAACTGCAGTTAAAACAAAGCACTATGAACATTTTTTGTATCAAACAAATTGGTGGACAATTTTGAAAAATCCATTTTTCCACGGAAAATATATTCCCATTTTAATATTTCGCGAAAGACCTGGCACGATCAGTTTTTCTCTTTTTCGCACTGTTTCATGGTGGAGATATCTCAAAAACTATTTAGCCGGTTTTGTTTAAATTTTTCAAACATCTAACTTACATTATCATCTAAGACAAACCCTTCGATTATTTTAATGAAATGCGTCGTTCGCTTAATATTAATTTTTAACTTTTTTTTAAATAAATCTACAAACTCATTCAAAAATTTCATCTCATTTTACAAAAAAATCTATAAATATTTTTTTTCTATATGCTACGTTATAGAAATCGCATAATTTAAAAAGAAAATAACTTTTTCTTTTCACCCAAACCCTGGCAATATGATTATTTTCAACAGCTACGCGCGTCACGTAAAACAACCTCTCAGGACAGCACACAACACTGCCATTCAGAAATTTTCAAAATAATTTGTTCATCAAAAATTAATTAAATAATGATAAAAATAATTTTGAATGTGCAACAGTTAAGTCAAAGAAAATTTATTTTCAAAAATCATTTTTTTATGCCTCAAGGTGGTGCAATACCTTAAGGGAGGGGTAAGGTTTTTAACTTTTTTTTTTGCATTTTATTTTTAATTTTTTAAATGAACGTATAACATCGCAAAAATATTGTGTCAAAATTTCAAGTCAATCGGAGCAAAATTGACGAAATTATGAACATTTGAGCGATGCTCAGACTGATCTTCTATACCTGCTCGGGCAGCTAAGAGACGCGCTCACCTGAGGACTACCGGACGTGCTATTGTATTGTAAGAGTTTTGCGTTGACAAGGACAAAAAGATGCTGATGATTAAAGCTCTTTGCTGTGTGAACATGGCATCGACGATTATGGGTAAGTATAAAATAAGTGTCGAGTTTTATTTTGAATTTTACAGTGTGCAAAACTTTAAAACGTTTTCCCCACATCTCACCTTTTCAAAGTCCGTGTCCATCATAACTTTAAAATTACTGCACCGATCCTTTTGAAATTTTGAACACTATTTTTGTACATAATTTACAAGGTAACGCTGGAGACTTTTTTTCAAATTTGTTAATAACTTTTATTTTTCAATAACAAATTAGTCGATTTTTTTCGCAAAAAATCGCGTTTTTCCCTTCAAAGTGTTCCAAAAAATTGAAAAATTGAAATTTCAAAAAACGCTCCCAGCTTTACCTGGAAAAACCTATTATCTAACGAATGAACTTTGATTTTTTGATTTCACATGATCCAGTACCAAGTTATGATGGACAGCGCAATTCTACTTTTTTCCGAGACACGTCCGAATAATTGCTGCCAATGCCGTATTTTTTAATATTTCTTCTTGAAAATTTTACACAATATTCTTCAAATGTCATACTTTAATGTACCATTTGTTTTAATACAGAAATTTTAACTGTGTTGTCACAAAAAAATTCACAAAAACATGCCTTTTTTGTACGAATTAACCTTACCCCCCCCTTAAGGTAGGTAGTATGTGCAATAATTGTGGAAAAGCAATATTTGTAGCAATCTATTTTGTGTTCGACTACAGGAGTGGTAAAATGAAATGGTAACATAGTAGATATTTGCTTTATTTAAGCGTATTTTCATTTTTACTTGAAAACTCCGCTCTTCAGTGACCGTAAACGCTTGTTATTATGCAAATAAATAGAGTGCATAAGTGGTTTAAGGCGAGATTGCTCCATCAAAACTATTATGGACTCATCCACTTAAGTTGAATCGCATTAAATGCATCCAGTATGGGAACAGAAGCTTAGCGAGTCATTTTCATATTCGTTTAAGCCAAATCACAATCTCTTCAGATAAGTACGTACCGCATATAGTAAAATAAGATAAGGTGACCATTGTTTTAAGCAATCTTGTAAAAGTCTATTTTAAAATCGGGAGCAGTAAAAAACTTTTAACATCGCAATATTTGCAGAAATGAATACTGAAAATAAATAAACCACTAAGTACAAAAAATAAAAATTTTGAGATAAGTGCTATATGCCTTTGCCAATACATTTAACACTTCACTGAAGTCTTATCTAGTTAGTCCTAGTTACATGGGAATGCATATCACACAAGTATTAAGTGCCGCGTCATTTTTTTTTATAAATGAGGCACCAAACGGCATAAATATTTTATAGTTTTTGGTATTAAAATGACTGATTCACTTGAATTACTGGCGTGTAGTAGTGAAAAAGACTATACTCGCTTTTTATCTTCTATCTTGAGTTGAACATTTTGGCCTCAATGATTAATTCATTTCCGGTATTCAAATTATTCCGTCTAATTTTTTAGGTCAATTTTTTAGCTCGCAACATCATTTTCATTATACAATATGATGTTTTAAAATATTCAATTAACTGTGTAAAAATAATATGAGACCAAGAATAAAGTAAGGTTGCATGAATTTATATTCTAAAATAACATCGCGGTACGAGTGCTGAGGGCTGGATAATGAAATACCTAGGTCTAAGCTGGACAGTTATCGAAATTTAAAAAAGGCAATAGTTTTTTATTTTAAATTTAAGAACTGTCATTTAACAAGGTTTAAGCACCAATTATTCGAATTTGTAGCTTACTTATAATATATTTCGACAAATGATGTTGAACTTTTTGAACGTTGTTTTGTACTTGAAACTTTTTTAATATAATTCATCCATTATAAACTCGATGACTATTTAGTTGTGATGTGATAGCACATTAGATTTCTGATAAAAATTGGAAAAATATTTTTCGCATTTAGGTACATATCTACAAAAATTAAATGTTTTATTATATTTATGGCATTTAATTTTGTTCTTATTTCTCTTTAAGATAAAACAGATAGAATGAAATCACTTTCGTTTTTCTTCAAAATTACACTTTTCTCTCTTCTTCGTTTCTCTTAAAATTCCCGTAACTACCACCCTTTCACCAGTAATTTTATTAGTACCTAATCAATGTATTATTTATATTTGAACTAACAATGTAAAAAGATCAAAGTAAAATTCTTCTATTTAACCGTAGTCGGTTTAATAATTCACTTGTCGATGAGAGATTCTTTTACTCTCGAAATTATATAGGACGAAATGCGTCTCATAAGGCTTTTCCCGAAATTTTCGTCTCACAATATTTTTCAACTAATTTAAAGACCGTCATGAATAATCTGCATATCGTTAACGCCAAATCCATCCATAATGTAATATTTTATGATTATGATTTTCCTGTTAGAAATGTATTTTTTTAAAATTATTTATAACAAATTAATTAATGAATTAGAATAAACATACATAAAAACCAAGCCCACAAAAATATTTGGCTGCTACCGATATTCTAACCACGGATCTCCTCCTTTACGGGGAAGGCGCGTACTCCAATTGCGCTATAGCGTCCCTGTATACGTAATTGTAAAACGCGCCTGCCCCGGAAAGGAGGAGATCCGTGGTTTGAATCCCGGTAACAGCCGAATATTTTTTCTTGCATTTGCTTTTTCTGTATGTCATTCTAATTGATTTATTAATTTGGTTTTAAATTTCACAGAACTTTGTTCTGAAAAAATTGCAACTTCACAGTAAGAATGTGTTCTTGAATAAAATTATTTATAACATTTGAAATTTTTGTTTATTTTTAAACTCTTAACTACAATTTTTTCTCATAATATTTAACTATATATTGTACTGTAGCAATAATTATACCTATTGATGCAAATCCTTTCTTTCAGTAATAAAATTACATTTCCAAAAATTAATTTGGCTAGTTAATTGTGAAAAATAAAATTGATTAATAATTCCAATGTCAACTGTGGTTTTCAGTTTTCCCGCTGCAAGCCCAAAATTACTTGGCCATATCGTTACGTTGAATCCCGGGCAAAATAATGAGGTTATCCCGGGATAAAAACGAATTATCCCAGCTTTTTATGAATTATTTATGGATAATCACGCGCCGCGGGGAAGAAAACGGAAGAGCAAATAAAGAAACATCTGCATCTTTGCCGCAGGGATAATGTACAGATAGAACGGGACGCGTTTCGATTGATACATCTTTGTACAAGCGATTTGTATAAAAAAATGCAATTATCAGTAATGGGTTAAAAAGAGAGGTTAAACCTTTTTAAATGAAATTTTCATGACACAGTGGATGCTAAAAAAATATACAGGGTTATTTGTAAAACATTAATAACCTCGCAGGACTATACTCCTGCCTTGATTATGAGTCGAAAATGTTCGAGCTATTATGACCTAATATCAATAGTTAAGGAGATATGCGACATCAAAGTTTGCATTTTTTTGCAGTATTTCTGACTTATTTTTTGTAAAACGTTGGACTATCATTATAGTAACTAATATAAATTATGAAAAAGTCATTCGTTTCAATACAAGTTATATAAAATGATTAAAATCCTAAAAAAAATCCAATTGGAATGTTTTCCAATTGGAATTCGAATGTTTTTATTTTTTTTATTTGATTTGTATTAGAGGGAATGAATTTTGCATACTCGATATAAGTTACTGTAATGTTAGTCCAACGTTTTACAAAAAATAAGTCAGAAATATTGAGAAAAAAAATGCAAACTTTGATGTCGCATATCTCCTTAACTATTGATATTAGGTCGTAATAGCTTGAATATTTTCGACTCATAATCAAGGCAGGAGTACAGTCCTGCGAGGTTATTAATGTTTTACAAATAACCTTGTATACGCTATCTAGCAAAAGCAATTGGCGTGTACACACTGATCGAGGTCGCTTCATCGCCTATTGCTTTCTTGCAGTACCTACAATATCACCAAACATAATTATTTCATTGTCTGTCCGTCCGTAACTTTGTGTAATTACCGTAATTTCGTTCGAATTCATGGCTAAAAAAAATTAAACGGCCAGAGATGGGGCTTGAATCCAGGGCCACCAAACCCGAACCGGCCGCTTCAAGCATGTTGCCAACGCCAAAAAGATACTATAAATGTACACTAGGTCTTAGCAAAGACGCGAACCAATTTTCCGTAATTTTGATGGATTACAGCTAGTATTTATTATATACTGATTTAGACCAGAGATTTTTTATGTCACCTATTTATCTCTTCGAGAAAAACGTCTCGTAGAGATAAATAGGTCGGGGAGGATAAATAGGAATTAGATTATTATTAAATCAATTTATCAAAGATTAAAGAATCTTAACAGTTTTGATGTTTATAATATAAGAGCACAGTGAACGATGCATTAACCAATTACAAATTGGGATAAAATAATATTTTTAAGTAAATTTAAAGTAATATGTATAATATTACTGGAAGAGAATTTAGCTACAATGGAGGATAAAATTTACGGCTCTTCATAGTCCAGTGGGCATGACACTGGCTTCTCACACCAAGGGTTCCGGGTTCTATTCCCGTTGAGTTCACAATCGATGTATGCGATTTGCCCAAGCCTGGGTGTTTTGTGATGTGTTTCGCTTGTGTGATTGGGCCTCTTGGCCTGTTGAAGCGATAAATTAAAAAAATCATTTATTGTATGAAACTACGCCACATTGAAACCGCCCTTCCATCTTTGGCCTACATAAGCATTTTTTCTAGTATGGTAAAATTCATCTGCAACCTCAAATAATGTTCAATCAACTTTAGTTTTGTAGAAGTTGTAATAATAGACTGAGAGAAGTATTATTCATATTGCTTATTTACTTGTCCCTCTTTTATTTGCCTTCCACACATAACACTACACATGACACGAATACTGGAAGGTTCCTCAGGTAGGATAGGAATCCTTCCTTTGGCGAATGGGTTATTCTCAATCTACCAATGCAAAACCATAACAAATCCAACGAACTACAACGAAGAAACAAATTGTTGAATACAAAGAGGATATCTTGACTTACCACCAAGTTCGACCGCGATATCGAACTCCCTCTTGTTACCGTCAAAGATACAAAGATGTCACAATATATCTGCATTCCGTTATTATCGTATATACAGATATACACATGGCACTCAATTACAATCATAATTATGAGTATCAAAAAACCAAAACATGTTTAAAACACATTCAAATTATATCAAATTTGTTTTACATTTAATGCATAAAGTGACATATCTTCAATTATATTTCCATGATAAACAATTGTAAAAATTTTTGTGATAAACACAATTGCACTCGCGTTCCGCGCCGTCTTCAACGAAACCGATTGACCTAAGGGTCTAGTGAAATGGTGATAACTTTGCAATATTGCCACGTGTACATGACGGCAAATATACAATCATGAATATTCGGTTGTTAAAAAATTATTCGATTCTATTATAATTACGCTAATTTGAACGAGAATTAATTATGATTTGAAATTATTTCGATTTGTCTTGTTGACATGGGGATCACAATGCGATGGCTCGAAAGGTCGAATGTTAATTAATACTCAAACTAAGAGTAAAAGCAACTTGTCAAATTTATTCAATACCTGAGGATGATCAATTCTACACTGAAAGGTCGTAGCTGTTCAACCTAAACAAGGAGCTGACAAGGAGCTGTGAGTAGTGGATGAGGCGGGCTACATATTAGGTCCTTACATATGAAAATGGCGTTTTGCCGTACTGGCAAATTTGATCTCAAATATCTTCTCTTTGGTTAGGAATTCCAAATTCAAATTTATACAGCTATTTATTCATGTATTTGTGTTTTGAAAATTATAATTCATTTGTTTTTTCCTCAATTGTTTTTTTCTTTGCGTCACTCAGTTTACAAAATGAAAAACTTGAAATATCGCGTTATTTACGAGTACGAGTTCCACCGTGGCACCAGTGCTGCAGAAACGGCTCGAAGGATTAATGATGTGTATGACGACGGTGCCGCAAAAGAAAACACAGTGCGTTTTTGGTTCCAACGTTTTGCGTTCTGGAAATTTCGACCTGCAGAACAAGCCCCGTGGACGGCCGGAGACCAAAGTTGATAATGAAGAATTGAAGGCTATTGTGGAAGCGGATCCATCGCAAACCACATCCGAGTTAGCTGCAGGCTGCGGTGTTAGTGATAAAACTGTTTTAATCCACTTGAAGCAAATTGGTAAGGTGAAAAAGCTTGAAAGGTGGGTACATCACGAATTGAGTGAAGAAAATCAACAAACGCGCGTTGACTGCTGCGTTGCATTACTCAACCGGCACAATAATGAAGGGATTTTAAATCGAATCATTACCTGTGATGAAAAGTGGATCCTGTACGATAATCGAAAGCGCTCATCGCAATGGCTGAATCCTGCCGAACCAGCCAAACCATGCCCCAAGCGAAAATTGACTCCAAAAAAGTTACTTGTGAGCGTTTGGTGGAATAGTGCTGGTGTCGTTCAATACAGCTTTCTTAAATCTGGCCAGACGATTACGGCAGATGTCTATTGTCAGCAACTGCAAACCATGATGGAAAAGCTAGCTGCTAAACAACCGAGGCTGGTTAGTCGCTCTAGGCCACTGCTGCTTCATGATAACGCTAGACCACACACTGCACAACAGACGGCTACCAAATTAGAGGAGCTTCAATTGGAATGCCTAAGACATCCACCGTACTATCCGGACCTTGCCCCAACAGATTACCATTTTTTTCGAAATTTGGATAACTTCTTGCAAAGGAAAAAATTCAACTCCGATGGGGCAGTCCAAACGCCTTCAAAGATTTTATTGATTCCCGTCCGAATGGTTTTTTTAGTAAAGGGATCGATGAACTACCTATGAGATGGCAAAAGTGCATAGATAGCAATGGTACATACTTTGATTAAATAAATATATTATAATAAAAAAAATCGGCTTTATGTTCCTCCCATACTAAACGCCACTTTCATATGTAAGGACCTAATATGTAACAATACGCAAATAGCTCCAATGTCTACCGCGCGCTAAAAGTGTGTTTCAATGAAAATAAAACAACCCGTGTTGTTTTAGTGTTTGTATCTATGGAAGAGATAGAATACATTGTCTCACGTACTCTTAGTAAAGAGGGTGGCTGTCAACCGGAAATGCGAGCAGTCGGTTATGCGAAACACTGTGGGTTTGACGGACGCCTGCGCTCGGAGCTGAGAGTAATAGTGAACCAGTGTTATACCTTTTTATCTTATAGTAATCCTTATTAGTGAGGTATTGATCACTACACCAATATTTAAAAGTGTAACAGAGCTTATCCATAATACTTAGTTAGATAATAAAGTAGATTTTTACCTAAGATTTGAGTCGAAAATGCCCTAATATCAATAGCTACGGAACAATCAACTTCAAAAGTTTGCATTTTTTTAAACTAACTAACTAACTTACCATCACGCCGTTTACCTGTGGGGGTAGACAGAGAGAATAGAGCGCCACACTCTTCTGTCCTGACATACAACTTTCGCTTCGTCCACATTCATACATCTTCGCATGCAAACTTGACGGTTGTTCAGGCTTCTAACAGGACCATCTTCCAGTATCTGGTTAATCTGGTCGTGCCACGTCTTCCGTGGTCGCCCTCTCTTTCTGGCGCCGTCAACACTTGCATCATATATCTTTGTTACCATTCTTTCCTCATTCATTCGCTCAACATGCCCAAAGCACCTGATTGACCCTATTTTTATTCTATGTCATTTTTTTTAAATATTTCTGAAAAAACATTCTTCTCCTTCTTTTTTTTAACTTTCATCTCTCTTATATTTATACCATTCCATCCTCGTTTCCATTCCAAATGAAGTGAGTCTGCTTGAATACAAGTCAAATTAAATTATTAAAACATTGCGGAAAAGTGAATCAAATTTTTGCAACGTTCTTATCATATAGTTGAGTTTTATTTAATATTTTTTTATGTTTTAAATAAGTTACTTTAGTAGTAGTCAAAGTTTTACAGAAAATAAGTCAGAAATATTGAAAAAAAAATTTAATTAATGTAGGACATTATGGTTTGAAGATTTTCTACTTATAACAGAGATATATAATTAAAAGAATGAAAACAGAATAGGTCTAGACTGGTCGACTCATGCGTAGATAGTGCAAGACAGAGGAATACGGAAGCACCTTTTCGAGTCCTTGGGCCCCCGACCCTACTAGGACAAGGGGATAAAAATGAGGATGACGATAATTGAGGTAAAAATTTAACTATGAAGTATTTTGGACTAGTTCTGTTAGTGTAATTAGTGTTTAAAGTATTGTGTTAATGATACATTTTAAAAAATGTATGAACAAAAGTATTTTGTAATGGCTCATGGAGTTGTGGTGGTCAAAGACGCGTACAATATACACGTGTAAGGAGGCACAGCATACGCCCACAATCAAGCACGGCAGGCTATCGCCCCCGACGCAAAGGTCGAAATCAAAACGCTGAATCTGT
>JADDOH010009694.1:0-67188 GCA_016648135.1 Agrypnia vestita | reverse complement strand
TGGATCGTAACAATTATTAAAACATGTTGTGGGTTGTTTTGTTACGTATTTTGGGCCTAGTGATAATTATTACTATACGCGCTTCGGATTTAATGTACTAGAAATCGTAATGTGGCGACTGTGAATTATTGCATAACGCTTATGAAATATATAATTCTGTCGCTGTTCATATGAAAAATCATTTAAATTCGATATTCATATATTACCAAATATATAAAGGCTTTAAAATGGAATACCTTACTGACGAAAAGTGTTTCGTGTTTGTTTGTGGGTTTTAAAATTCTGTATAATTATGCATATTCAATGTCGCGAGGTTCGGAATGTACGAGAGGTTCTTCAGGGCGGATGTATTATTATGCTAAAGAATGCTTTGTTATCTATACTGGCGATTGAATACACGGATTTCTATATGATTTGTATTGTTTGGAAATAATTGGGATCGGAGTATTTATGGGGTTTTGATATCACGATTGTCAGTGTGTTATAAATTCAAATCGTGCGAGGAATTTCCTACAAACAATATATTTTAAAAATGCATCTGGATTTTATATTTATTTTATTAAAACATGAGTGTGTGGTTTATTTGAACTCGTTACATGTTTGTATTGCGTATCATTAGGCAATCGTTGAAAACACGATTTGTTCCTATCAAGTTCTTATAAAGACGTGTTTCGAATTGTATATATTCCTTAATTGCGATGGTTATTCATAGTCACATTGTTTTATTCATTCAATATTAGATATTTGAAATGTTTCTACAACATTTTCCATTATTGTGGGCAGTTCGCGGTTTGATCAGGGGTAGTTAACCTTCGGTCTTCCGTAACCGTGATAGTTTTTCATATGACATTGTTTTATTCATTCAATATTATATATTTGAAATGTTTTCTAGAACATTATTCACTATTGTGGGCAGTTCGCGGTGTGTTCAGGGGTAGTTAACCTTCGGTCTTCCGTGATCACGTTATTTACTAATATGACAGTTTGTTTTGTTTTGTTCGTTTAATATAAGTAATATCATATATTTTTATGAGTTACCGTAATTATTTATCTATATGATTTTATTATCGAGAGTGATGCAACGAATACTACCTTCATGAATACGAATATCAGGCCTACTATTCGGTGAATACGAATGCGAATATTTCCACCAAGGTGGGGGAACTTGAACATACTTGTAAATATAATAACCATGATGCAACGAATACTACCTTCATGAATACGAATATCAGGCCTACTATTCGGTGAATACGAATGCGAGTATTTCCACCAATGTGGGGGAGAACGCAAGCATACTTGTAATTGTATTGTTTATGTCTGCTTGTGATATCACTATACGGCGTAGATGAACTAGTTTTAAGGGGTTTATGTCCTGTATGTGCTTGGCGTAGAGGGAATAGTTTTCTTGTTTCTAGGATCTAATACAGGTTTACAGGTGCTGATATTGACATATATATACAAGGAAAACACTATTTTGGGAACCATTAACTGGATGGAAGATATTGAAGCACACATACACACAAGGAGGACGTTATGTTAAATACATGACTGGAACGTTGTTATTGGAAAACACAGGCGTCCAGTCGGCGGGACGCAAGCATATTTGTAATTATATTGGTCATGTCTGCATGTGATATCATTGTACGGCGTAGATGAACTAGTTTTAAGGGGTTTATGTCCTGTATGTGCTTGGCGTAGAGGGATTAGTTTTCTTGTTTCTAGGATCTAATACAGTTTTACAGGTGCTGATATTGAAATATATATACAAGGAAAACACTATTTTGGGAACCATTAACTGGATGGCAGATATTGAAGCACACATACACACAAGGAGGACGTTATGTTAAATACATGACTGGAAAGTTGTTATTGGAAAACACAGGCGTCCAGTCGGCGGGACGCAAGCATACTTGTAATTATATTGTTTATGTCTGCATGTGATATCACTGTACGGCGTAGATGAACTAGTTTGAAGGGGGTTTATGTCCTGTATGTGCTCGGCGTAGAGGGAATAGTTTTCTTGTTTCTAGGATCTAATACAGTTTCACAGGTGCTGATATTGAAATATATGTGTATATGTATATGTATATATATATACAAGGAAAACACTATTTTGGGAATCACTAACTGGATGACAGATATTGCAGCACACATACACACAAGGAGGACGTTATGTTAAATACATGACTGGAAAGTTGTTATTGGAATACACAGGCGCCACTAGAAGATATGGGCAGTTTGCAGAGAACTTCAACTTCTGTCAGTTAAGGACCTTTTACTATTACTATTCTTTCGCCTTTTTGCATAACCGTGGATGAACTAGATTGAAGGGGTTTATGTTCTGTATGTGCTCGGCGTAGAGGGAATAGTTTTCTTGGTTCTAGGATCTAATACAGTTTTACAGGCGCTGATATTAAAATATATATACAAGGGAAATGAAGGGCTACACAGGCGCTGGTAATTGCTCAATTTTGGAGAATTATATTACTTCGGATCAGGATGCCATCTCAGAAGCAGACCAACTACAGAACTAAGATAAGAACCTTTGATATTATTTATTCCTGATGTTTTCTTATGTGTATCAAATGGAATGTTCGTGCTATATAATTTGTCATTGTCTCATGGTCACTATTCATTTCATTACGTGGGTTCAGAGTTCGACGGTAACGGACGCGGAAACAAATTAGTACTGATGTCGGGACGTAACGTCGGGATTATATCTTAATTATCTTTAGGATAGAAGCGAGGTCATCATACGTGCATTCTGCATTTCAAACGTTTTACTAACATATATAAATACATATTATTGCGTTTTACAAATTGAATATGATCTCGGGAAATAGGCATTCCGTCCGGTTATGCAATGTTAACTTCCAACGTAGCATAATGAGATCTTATTACCGGTGCTAGACTCTCGAGGTTAGTTACGTGATTGTTGTATAAATGGAATAGTGAAGGGGATTGAAGAATGAGATACACTCGCGATACAGATTGTATGTAACTGGGATCAAATGACGGGGTGCGTGTTCTCGGTCCAGGGGATGAACGGGACTGCGGAGACACTCTGGGTGGGTCTAAGTAGAATTGCGCAAAGCCTCCACACAGTTAAAATGTGTTCAGTCAAGCAAAGGTGAAGCATTTCGAATCGGACCAGAGCGTCGTGCCTCAAACACAGCCGGAGGGAAGAAGCCCCTATGTTCTTTCACTCCCCTTGGCTCGACGAGCTCGGGCTCTGGTTATGAATGTATGTGAATGTAATAACTCCGTACTCAAGGACGAGATAGGACGTTCCTCATGAACGAGAAATTATTTGATGCAGGTAGCAGTTCGACAGTCAAAACTTATGCTCGGGGCCGCTTTAATGAACGAGATCTGTTAGCAGTTTAACAATCAATTTTATGATCGGGACCGCATTCAGGAGCGCGATGGCATTACTAACACCATCATTCTCATCAGTCACCACCTTTTCTAACTTGCTGTATACAGAGACCTTCGGGGTTCTCCCTTCCCGGCCAGCGAGAAACATATCAGGAACTACACAATCAACTGTAATAATCATGCTGTTTTACCATCATTTAATATCTCTAGTCAATAAGACTACACCGTGGGATCAATCACATCAACTATATTTGGCGATGCTAACATGGCTCTGACTGACGCGATCAAGGGAGAGTCTTTTCCAGTCACCCAGTTAGTTCATTCAGCCCTTTAATCAGCAGTAAACATCATAATAATCCGGCTCATGTAGCCGCAACGTGGGATCCTCATCATAATACACCAGTCAATTTGACTGCCCCGCGGGATAATATACAAACCTTAATATCAGACGCGGGATTTCTTCCTGATATGTTTGTCGCCGGGAAGCGAGGACTTCGAGGGATTCCAGCAGGAGCATAGAGTCTCGGCTTGATCTTGGTCTGCAGCTTAGTGTGGGAGGTTATGTCTAAACAGGAGTTAACCACCGGATGCGGCGATGCTCTGGGGCCGCATCCCCCTCCCCCTACAGGGGGGGGGGGGCATCTAGAATCCACGTTTGAACAGAAGTGGTTAGACACTTCTTAAATTTCACTTACAAATCTGTATCTTCCATTCCCTTAGAATCTCGGGCTGCGATAATGTCAGACAAAGCTTGCCCTGAGCCTCTGTTGCGCCTAGTTGTTGTGAATATAAATATGTTTGTCTTCCTCTACTATGTACTATGAACAGATTGAGCAGATCGGACAACGTGGGATGCGCTATGGTAGGTTTCTTACTTGTGTTTTGAATATAACGTATGCTATTATATCTTGTAAATCTGTCATAAATGGGTGCCGCATGTGGTTGTGCTGACACTGTTCTAAGCTGCTATTATGAGATGTTGATAATCAATGCGGGCGGAATCTTTAGCGTATGCCGTTAACTTGGCAACGATTGTATTGTTTTATATTACAGTATTTTAACCCCGGTGGTATTATAGTTATGGCGGTACAATGTAGGGGAGTTTTGCTACTAGCGTTTATTCCTCGGCTACTCCGCATATAATTGGCTTTTAGGCCGACTCCGGACGTGGACGATATCGGCTATCTCTCATATAGGCGAAACTGTAGGATTCTAGAGCGGTTTCTAGAAGGTCGAGTACGGATTAGTTACGTGCGTTTGTTATTTCCATAGTTAGGTAAGAATTCGATCTATATTAGTCTAGTCGCGTTAATAAGAATACGAATCTCACCACATATCAAAAGAATTTTGGATAGCTACGGACAGAACGGAGGGGGAATTTTCCTAGCCGCTAGATAGATCACGACTGGCCAATTTTGAAAATATTAATTCTTAACAAAAAAAAAAATAATATTAGCTTTCATGTAAATATACTTCCGAAGTTCTAAGTTCGATTTAAGTTTTCATCTAGTAGCTTAAAGCATAAAGTGTGTGCTTAAAAGTCCCAAAAGCCGTAATAAAGCTTAATTCGGTAGCTTAAAGTATCAAGCTTTGGGCTTTTCGTAAAACTTACATTATTGAACTTTATAGCTAGGTATTTAGCTTAGGTGTACAGGTAGATACGTTACAGTCTCTCTTCTCTGTGCGAAAATTTAATATTCTATGAGCGATTAAAACTTGTTACCCAACGATAATAACTATTTCATATACAAGTGGTATATTGTGAAATAGTTTAGATTATAGAATAGCTTCAAGATTAATTCGTGTTAAGTGACTTTGTACATAGAATAATGAATTAATCATTAATTTATAAATCGATAATTAATTTCCAATGTATTCATTCAGTCCTCATACAGCCACGACACGTGACAAAATGAATAGGTTTATTGCTAATATATTAAAATGCATATCAAATAAAGCAGTTTTGTAATTAATTTTAATACATGATTATTGGAAATCATTCGGGATACCTCCGATTTCCGATAGGATAAATAAAACGGAAGCATCCATTTTAATGTACAAATAATATGACGTCATAATTATCTACCTTCTACCGTACTTTTAAAATAAGACAAATATTTGTAGAGATAGATTTTACAAATATTTTTTTTTTAATTTGAAAAACGTCCGCCATTATTATTCAAACAATTGACCCACGTTAAAATCTCAAAACCCAAGGCTTATAAAGATGGCCCGGGGCTAAGAAGGAAGGCTTTTGACGAAACTTTTCCTTAAATATCTCACTAACAGAAGAATTTTAAGGGTCCGTCGGTATTTCAGATATTTGGAAGGCGAAATAAAACACTTGTAAATTCTGCTGAAACCACGGTCGATAATTTACTTCTGAAGCCTGTTTTATAGTACTACGGTCTGTCTATTGGGAGGGAATACCCTGTTAATTTTTTAAAGCGTATAATTAAGAATCATTAATTTTAATGAAGTAACATTCTATCTTGATGATCTTGTGGTTAGGACTCTCGCCTCGTGATCCAAATGTCGCTGCTTCGAACCTCACTTATAATAGCTTATAATGAAAACCTCACTTATAATGACTCAGAAATAGACTAGCAAGTTAGTCCTATTTTCGTAGCACAGTCACTTTTAGCTTAGTTTGAAAATAGTAAGAATATTAATGTGACACGTATTCAGTGTTCGCATCTCTATTAAAAAAAAACATTCTAACTCTAACAATAAAAACAAATGTATTCAATTACATTAAATGTTAAAAATTGTACTTCTTCTTCTTAGCCAGCCATACACAACCTGCGGCCCGCCAAGTTTTTATATGCGGCCCGAAACACTTTATCATCAGGAACATGATTCATAAATTTGGCATCGTAAGTTTTGAATATCTTTAAATACGCGTGAACAACAATATTTTAAAACCGGTGATTTCTGTGGCTTAAGAACGAATTTGTTATGTCAAACATGTCTAGATAATTTCAACCACACAGTGTTAGTTTTGTGTTTGTCGTGTAATTTCTTAGTCATTTTTTAGTGTCCCTCGTATTCCACATTCATCCATGGTTGTCAGTAAAATCTCGTGTTCCAGTATGTCGAATGCTTTTTTGTTATTCAAGTAATTCACCAATATTTTGAGTATGTCTAAATCTTTGTACTGTTCAAGCTGGTATTGTTTTTTATTTTTTATGCATCGTGTGTTTCCGGCTTCCCCCCACAGTGTGATCCGTGCAAGTCGGGACATTTTTTCCTTTTATCATTTCCTTCCTTGTTACGTCTGTAACAAGGTATTGGTTTTCGTTTGCATTAAACGACGCTAAACAAAAATAAACGCTTGGATAAACGTTAGTTTTGAATTATTATGATTGTATTTTGAGTATACAGAGAAGATGAAAATAAATATTACATAAGGAAATAAGCTGTTGTTAATATTTGAGCTGGTAATTGCTGGTATGGTGATAAGCGATAAGTGAAATTATCATTCCGTTATAGTTAAAAACTATATTTGTTGATTAATCAACTGGCAGCGCCCTAATCTTAAATCAAACCGGTTTCAACCAATACTGTTTTTGCCTGTATATTTTTTTTGTCATATCGATATAATGTTGCGGCCCGCGTAACTCAAAAAACACGTGTATGTGGCCCGAAGAAAAAAGGTTCAGTCCTGCTGTTCTTAGTGCTCAACCTTTTTTCGTCTCTTTGCTCTTTCATAACCGCAGTTATAATCAATCCCTTGACATCGTCCTTGTGATCCAAGTCTGCTGAGAACTCCCCACCTGTTGCAGGACTGTCTTGACATTCCGCATTTTTTTTAAATAACAGAATTGTTATTTACTAATATTTATTTATACAAGTATATACTCAAAGCAGAAGCTTAAAAGAAGCATAATTTAAAAAATACAAAAAATAAATAATATAAAGTAGAAAGCAATAGCACAAGCTTATTAAAGCACAATACAATAAAAAAAAATTACATTACAGTTAGTTATCTCACGCTAACAACAACTGAATTACGATCTTCAAGTTTGTGTTTACTGGGGTATTATGCCGTGTTGTTACGACCTTTTGGGCCGACGTTTCGGATCCCATTGCAGGGTCCATCATCAGGGCTGATGTGTTGTTGTGAATGTTGGTGTTGTGGTTAAGTATCGGCTTGCAATACCGTGCTGAAGTCATGATTGCGTTGTATTGTGTTGTGTGTATGAATCATCTATTGTCCGATCACTATCTCTGCAGAGTCTGCGACGAGAATGACTTTGAAGCGCCGGATACCAAGATGTTTTTAATTTGAGACCATCATCTCTTTTAATATTTATCGGATGCTTGTAGATTTCTAGTGCTTCCTTGATAAGACGCGTTTGGTGACTCTTAGGCTTTTCGGTTCGAATGCAAAATGATGGCCGGTATCCAGAAAATGCTCAGCCAGTGCTGATTTTTCTGGATGACCGAGTTTGCGTGCCCGTTTGTGCTCGTTGACCCTTTTGGAAATTGTACGCGCCGTTTGTCCCACGTATACTTTATTGCAGTCTTGACAATCGAGTGTATACAAACCGTCTGTTTCCAAGCGATCTCGATCCTTCGCTGATCTCAACAAATCCTTAATTTTTGAGTTGGTGCCAAAAACGTCTTAATATCTCTTTTCTTGAGAGCTCTGGCAATTCTATCTGTAACGATTTGGACAAAAGGTAGAAAGGCGATGCCTTTGCACTCAGGTTCTGTATGTTTTTCAGGGCGAACAGACTTCCTTCTTATGACGCGTTGTGTCCGTCTCTTCTGGTAACCATTGCCTTCCAGTGCGTCGCTGAGTGTTATCATTTATTTCTGTAGATATTCGTCTAAGCATATCCTTTTGGCCCTCGTGGCCAAAGTGTTGATGAGACCTCTTTTTTGAGCAGGATGATGGTGGGAATTCGCATGTAGATAACGGTTCGTATGCGTAGGCTTCCTATAAACTCTGTCCGAAACTCCCACCGGCTTTCTTTTTTATTTCGACATCAAGAAAAGGCAGCACGTTGTCTTTCTCTACCTCCATGGTGCACTTCAGGTTCTTATGTAGTGAATTAAGGTGCTCCAAAAAATCACCTAGTTTGTCTTCCCCCTGCGGCCAGATTGCAAACACGTCATCGACGTATCTCCACCAGACCTTCGGAGTAAAGGATGCTGTGTCCAGTGCTGTTTCTTCAAATTTCTCCATAAAAAAGTTAGCAATTACCGGAGAAAGTGGATTACCCATCGCTACGCCTTCTACTTGTTGGAAGACCTAACCTTGGAAAGAGAAATATCCACTCGTCAGGCAGTGCTCAAACAGTGCGCAGATGTCTTCATCATAAATTTCTTCCAACAGACTCATAGCGTCATCCACAGGCACATTAGTGAAGAGGGGTATGACGTCAAAACTGACTAGTATATCACCCCTTTCACACTTCATTTCTTTTAACTTCTTGACAAAGTGTGCTGAGTCTTTCATCCATGAGGAAGTCTTCCCCGTCTGCATCTGTAGGAGACCGGCCAAATATTGTGACAGCTTGTATATTGGCGCTCCTATTGCGCTCACAATTGGTCTTAGTGGCACTCCATCCTTATGGATTTTGGGAAGCCCATAGATTGCTGGTGTTTTTGATGCTTACACAAATAGTTTAAAATGCAAATCGGCCGGGATTGCAATGGGATCCGAAACGTCAGCCCAAAAGGTCGTAACAACACGGCATAATACCCCAGTAAACACAAACTTGAAGATTATGAGTGGCCGTAAAAACCTAAGAACATTTTTAACTGAATTATAATTCACTTATTTGAGTCCAATCTGACGAATGCACTGCAGATTCCAAGGCAAAACCTGTATGACTTATAATGTTATAAAATAACCCAATACTCTAAAATACAATACATCAATCATATTTTTAATCAAGACCAAGAGGTTTGGTCATGTAGAGGTGTGAGCGAGGAAAGGATTGTTGAGAAAATTTATGGGACTAGTGTTGAAGGCAACAGGAATAGAGGGCGTCCGTGATCGACCTTGCATGATCAGGTACTATAAGTATTGAAGTATGGCCCTGTTAAAAACCTCAACAACCGTAGAGCATGCCGCAGAGTAGCCGAAGAGCAAAAATAAAAATTTAGATTCATTTTTACATATAGAAATATAGAAATCAAAAGTTTTGGAACGAATTCACTTGAATAACTTGAAATCAATATACGCACAAATGATTCAAATATAACGTTTTTAATAGTGAACAAAAATGATCTTCTCTCCACTTCTTTATATTATGTTTAAGAAACGCAAAATCAAGGCCATAAATTAAAATAATATTTAATGTAATAATCTTATTACTGTAAATAAAAAAACGACTAAATAGAGGCACTTTTAAAGTAAGTCAGATAATCACTTACAGAAAACGGGAAAATTTGATAATTAAATGTTATATACATTTTATAAACCAGGAAATTGTGAAAAAAAGAAAAAAATCTTTATATAGAGCTTCAACAAAAACATCTAATTATCCATAGAAAAAGGGCTAAATTAAATCTTATAGAGTCGATTAAACGCGGTATATTCACTGTTTGATAATGACTTAATAAGCCGAAATTGCTTAGCCTGCATAACTTAATAATACCATGTATTAAAATTTAAAAAAATTTAAATTTCATTAAAAATAAACATTGAGTTCTACAAACTAAACACAAAAACCATAAATATTTTTTTTTAAATACTTTGATTAAAATATATTTAATTTCGTTTAAAATAAATCGTAAAATATCAACCAACTTGTAATTTTATTACCTAGTGCCAACTCTATAATATAATATTTAATGGAATCGTAAAATATCTATGCTGTCATAGCAAAAATTTAATCAGAAAATGGCAAAAAGGGATGCGTTTGCTCGTGGCAAGGGCAAATTTAATATCTCAAAACGTTCGAATGGCAATCCGAAGTACAAAATATACATAACGCTCGCGACGTTTCTAACAAAGAGTCTTTTGAAATGTTCGGAGTTCGACTTTTCAATATAACGCTGGCTAAAGGTTTGGGGATCCATTGATATTTGGACAAAGTCAGCTTCCGAAAAATGGATGCCTTTACAAATCTCGTTCAAATTTTTACCGAGCTCAAAATAAAAATGCGCCCTTTTTGATTTTAGTAATTTATCAGTGTGGTGTGAATACTTAAACAATTGTAAAAGTACTTTACTCGGTGTAAAAAATATCGAGTTTTAATGATCATTAAATTAGGTGAAAAACATTAACTTTATACCACTAACTGAGTTTAATAATATTTTCCTTCTTAAGATTCGAGAGTAGGTAATATAGTCTCTTAGCAAGAGGTAAAGTTTTATAAAAGATTTTGTAACTCACGAAACTTAAATAGTAAAATATAAAAATATTATTAAACTCACGCAGAGGCAACAAAGTAAATGTTTTTCACCTAATTAAATGATCATCATCATCATCTCTACAATTTTAATGCCAAATCCGTCAATAAATAACAATTTTGATTTCAAGACCTGCAGTCACTCTCATTACAAGAGGTTTAAATAACAATTAGATGTATATGTATGTATATGTATATGTACAGACAAAAGAACTTTAACTATTTTGGACCCAAATTACTTAATTGCATGCTTGATGAATTAAACCAACCTGGGCTAACAACAATTACAACCCGAACATAAAATACAAAATAAAACAGTGGATCCGAAACAAGGGGAGAGATAAAATAGGCACACTTACCCAAACACACTAACTCACACAATTACCCCATATATATAATATATTTTTATTGTGTTACTTTAATATACTCGTACAATACTTCATCCATAATACAAATAATTATTTTACTATATATCTAAAAACTATGTTTTTTATCTACATACATACCATTGTAAACTACCCGAAAATGCCTATAAAACTTTAAAGAAAGGTGTACCAGTCTATTGTTAGACCCGCTATAATGTATGGCTCTGAATGCTGGACTATGTACAACTCCTACTTTAGGCAACGCGAAACAGCAGAAATGCGAATGCTTAGATGGTCGACATTAAAAGAGAGTATTAAAAGTTCACACATTCGTGATAGCCTGGGTATAACGGACATAAACAATAAGCTGGAGGAGCGACAGTTGAGATGGTATTGATACATAAGACGGAGACCACCAGACCACACAGTGAGGCAAATAATATCTATGGAGCTTCATCGATAGTCATCCAGAGGAAGACCAAAGAACTCCTGGATGACTCAATGCTCCAAAATATTACAAAGAAACGGCCTGGATGAAAGCGATACCCAAAACCAAAGAAGATACAGCCTGAGAACGAGAAGAGCCGACCCCAACAGTAGGGTGTGTCACTTTTTTCAACTTTCGATTTTTCAAATTTAATAGTTATCAAAAGTTGCATTTTTATATGTTATTAAATGCTGTATTTACAGTTTTCCTTAATACTGGTACTTTTGGCTAGTTTAAAGTCCTTGAAATATATAAAAAGTTGCAAAATAACGTTCCAATCAGAACGATATATTTATTGTATTTACCAATTGTCTTAGTGATTAAATGCTTTTTTCTAATAATAATGTAGCCAGCATAAGGAAAACGCCATATTTAAGTTCATTTTGATAATCTGTTAGCTTAAATACCTACCCCCGTTCGGGCAATTTCAGCTTGTTTCAGCATTAGGTCAGACTCCATACCGAACGGTTGTGTTTGTTAGTTGTTGTTTTCAACCATCGTAAAGTTTTTACATATTATACGTAATAAATTTAAGTGTTTAATTCATTCATGAAACGAATCACAATGGCATCGAATCCGTCAAGTTCAAAAGAAACCAGAGGTCGTACGAAATTACGTATTTTTGAGAAATATCCCGAAAAATTCAAAAGTACTATGTTACCAACTTATGGATATGTTTAACGACATTATGAGTGGGTGCGTCATGAAATGAAACAGTCAAGTAGTTTAGAACCACAAGCAAAAGTCATCACTTCTCAAGTGGCTCGAACCGTTCTTGAAGTTTGGAAAAATGCAAGCATTGTGAGCCAGCTTCTATTATCATATTGCAAACAGTATAGGCTACTATCGAAAAAATTCAACAAAGAACCAAAAAGTCAATCGTATTTAGATAAAATAGAAAACTTTATAACTAAATCAACAATTCTTTTTGACATTGCTGCGTGCAAATGCAAAAATTATTCTTCTTGTAAATGTGGACAAAATAAAATTGTTCCGATTAAAGACCACCCATTTCTTGAAGACCAAAGAACCTTCAGATGCATAGGCATTGGAAACATAGTTAAAGGAAGAGAAAATTGAGAAAGTACAAAAAAATTCGAAAAGTTGGCTGAAGTATGTGATCGTTATGGCATATCGCACAGAGCAGACGCTGCTATTGCTTCGGCTACACTGAGTGATATCAGGGAGGCATTAAATGTTGACAAATGACATGATCTTTTGTGATACCACAAATCAATTTTGAGAGCGACGTTATTACGACATGATTTCCTGGCAGGATGAGAAACTTATACTGACTGAACTACCGCTTTTGAGCTTTGTACTTATAAAGTGAAGAGCTGAGGACAGTTTTCGTCGAACGAAATGTCCGAATATTCGATTTTCCCAAGTCCCTGCCACACACAGTCAGTAGAAAGAAATCTACTGACTGTGTGTGGCAGGGAAATGTGTGGATGCCTTAAATTGACGACTGTAGCTGCAGGTTCTGTCGTAGGGTAAACAGTTAGAGAAGGTTTTATTGCAGCCAAGCAGAATTCTAGGAAAATTATGCCAATGTTTAATTCTAAAAAATAACTTTTGCTGTCTTTAAAAATACTCTTTGGAAAATTTTGAATGTTTTATAATTTTTTTAAAAATAATTCAGCTTAAAATTTGCAGTAAATTTTTGTTTTAGTATATTATCTATATATATATTAACGAAATTAAGTAATCTGATAAAAATTATGTAGAAGAAAACAGCACTTTTATTACCTCTGAAAAATCACTAAAAACCAACATTTTCAGAATATTTGGCTCGCTAGAACCAGCCAAAAGTATACTTGAATTGCAACTTTTTTTGCATTTTTGTGTAGTTATAAATGCAATGCAACTTTTGATAACTATAAAGTTTGAAATAAAAAACTTTTTTTTTTCGACATACAAAGTGACACACCCTACCCAACAGCCTACCTAGGCAATGAGTTGGGACAGTGCAAGGAAGAAAAAGAATACCATTGTTAACTATGCCTGTTACAACACAGATATTTCTAGTAAAACAGGAACAGTGCAAACAAAATTTCAATATTTAACTTAAATGGTAATAAACAAAAAAAAAAAAAAAAAATATCAGTTTTACTGAATAGTGAATAAAAATTTTACTGATTAGTGAACCTCGGCAAGTGGTTCTTTAAAATCTGCTTTTCAATGTTGGGAAGGTTATTTATTCTACCGCATTACAACTCAATCTATTCAATTAACGCAAACAAATACCCAATCAGACTTCAATTGATTTAACGGAACTAATTACGTTATCTACTATTCCGGCAATGACGCGACAATATTGGAGGGGAATGCGGAGTACAGGGGATTTATAAATAACCAGCTGGCCCGTGGTTCAAGCCCCATCTACGGTCATTTAATTTAGTTTTTTTCGATTCGGACGAAATTGTGGAGTTACACAAAGTTACGGACGTATAAGCGGACAGACAATGAAAATATTATGTTTTATTGCCATTAAAAATCCAAAAAAGAAAGAAAGCAGAAATTTCATCGTTTGTTTTTATGTCTACATACACAATAGTGCAATACCACTTTTCAACATCCAACAGTTGCGCAGTAATGTCATAAACCTACTCCATACTTCTATATATGTTTTTATGTCTCCATAAACAATAGTGCAATATCATTTTTCAACACCTTGCTCATAAACTTGCTCCATACTTCTAAAGATGTTTTTATGTTTGCATAAACAATAGTGCAACATGACTTTTCTACACCCAGCAGTTGTGCAGTAATGTCATAAACTTGCTCCATACTTCTATAGATGTTTTTATATCTACATACATAAAAGTCCAATATCACTATTTAACACCCAACAGTTGTGCAGTAATGTCATGAATCTCCTCCAACCTCCTATATATGTTTTTATGTCTCCATAAATAATAGTGCAATATCACTATTCAACACCCAACAGTTGTGCAGTAATGACATAAACCTACTCCATACATCTACCTTCGATACTGAATGGATAAAAATCATAAGTTCCAAGCGAGCCGACAGTAAGTATAGCACTGGTGTAATGTAATTAAATAAAACACAAGCAGTGGCAAGCATTAGCAATAAACTTAGGTTATACTGTAACCGACTTTATTTAAAAAAATAATATATATGTTTATAAACACATATTTTGGAATTGGACTAATTTCAATCATACGGTTTTCTTATTTTTAAATATTATTAATTAATATTTTTTTCCAGAATCTATTACACAGATTTTTTTCTTATATGCTCTCAACATAAGTATATCAATATTACCATGCACAGTCTCTCCTTGTCTTCCTTGCACTTGTGGCTGAACGCCGTGTGGTTCACCCTGAGGTCCGAGCAGCGGTCCCCCGACTCCATGGTGTGACAGCGATAGCACCACAAGTCGTTGGCCGGCCTCTCGGCAGCCGGAGTTCGGTGCACGCTGGTCTGTTGCAGCAGCTGACCTGCCACTGTAACAAAACACTTCTTCATTAACCGCCATAGCATTAACATAATTTCAATCTGGATGACGGAAGTATAGGGCTCCGCTTTTGCTCCTTGTTCTGGGTTGGGTTCCACTTCACTTCTGTAGTGTCGGTAGATATGCATAGATTGACAGATCGCGGGAATTCGCATAACTATACCGTGAGCTCATTTTTATGTCTTCTGATTGGCGGATACAAAATGTCATCAATCAGTCGGTAACGGATTCGTTGTTGTTGTCGTCATCCATAGCCAATGGATGGGCCTATTGGTGTCATCATCGTCGGTTCAGTCAAGAGTTAAAACGGGTGTCAACCTCATGACACTTGTCAGATTTCCACCGATCGCTAGCATTGCATTACGTTACTGTCCATTGTTATAGAAATAAAGGGAGAGAATCGATGTGACGCAAGGAATTATTATTTCTTTCTTACACATTTGACAACTTCATTATCCTTCAACAACTGGAAATCAAAAATATACTCTCGGAAAAATGCTTGAGGTATATCTTCCAGCAGCGATGAAAAAAATGATAGCCTATAGAAGATTCCTGTGGTCGGAAAAGTTAAGATACGGAGAAGAGAAAATTCTCCAACCTAACCTAACGAGCAGCGAACCAAGTCAATTGTGGTATAAGTACTTGCAGTAGCTGCCGAGCTTACAGTAGCTGCAGAAAGCCAGCAGGTATGGAAGAGTTTCAAGATAAGAATAGTGAATGATGGAATGATGATCACGATTCTTAGTCACGAGGCAACAGCATGAAAGTACCTAGATTATAACCATTGTGCCGTAGGATATAACACCCTGCTTTTCTGTCTAGCATAACATATTAGGTCCTTACATATGAAATTGGCGTTTTGCCATACTGGCAAATTTGATCTCAAATATCTTCTCTTTGGTTAGGAATTCCAAATCCAAATTTTTACAGCTATTTACTCATGTATTTGTATTTTGAAAATTATAATTCATTTGTTTTTTCCTCAATTGTTTTTTTCTTTGCGTCACTCAGTTTATAAAATGAAAAACTTGAAATATCGCGTTATTTACGAGTACGAATTCCACCGTGGCACCAGTGCTGCAGAAACGGCTCGAAGGATTAATGATGTGTATGGCGACGGTGCCGCAAAAGAAAACACAGTGCGTTTTTGGTTCCAACGTTTTCGTTCTGGAAATTTCGACCTGCAGAACAAGCCCCGTGGACGGCCGGAGACCAAAGTTGATAATGAAGAATTGAAGGCTATTGTGGAAGCGGATCCATCGCAAACCACATCCGAGTTAGCTGCAGGCTGCGGTGTTAGTGATAAAACTGTTTTAATCCACTTGCAGCAAATTGGTAAGGTGAAAAAGCTTGAAAGGTGGGTACCTCACGAATTGAGTGAAGCAAATCAACAAACGCGCGTTGACTGCTGCGTGGCATTACTCAACCGGCACAATAATGAAGGGATTTTAAATCGAATCATTACCTGTGATGAAAAGTGGATCCTGTACGATAATCGGAAGCGCTCATAGCAATGGCTGAACCCTGCCGAACCAGCCAAACCATGCCCCAAGCGAAAATTGACTCCAAAAAAGTTACTTGTGAGCGTTTGGTGGACTAGTGCTAGTGTCGTTCACTACAGCTTTCTTAAATCTGGCCAGACGATTACGGCAGATGTCTATTGACAGCAACTGTAAACCATGATGGAAAAGCTAGCTGCTAAACAACCGAGGCTGGTAAATCGCTCTAGGCCACTGCTGCTTCATGATAACGCTAGACTACACACTGCACAACAGACGGCTACCAAATTAGAGGAGTTTCAATTGGAATGTCTAAGACATCCACCGTACTCTCCGGACCTTGCCCCAACAGATTACCATTTTTTCGAAATTTGGATAACTTCTTGCAAAGGAAAAAATTCAACTCCGATGGGGCAGTCCAAACCGCCTTCAAAGATTTTATTGATTCCCGTCCGAATGGTTTTTTTAGTAAAGGGATCGATGAACTACCTATGAGATGGCAAAAGTGCATAGATAGCAATGGTACATACTTTGATTAAATAAATATATTATAATAAAAAAAAATTGGCTTTATGTTCCTCCCATACTAAACGCCAATTTCATATGTAAGGACCTAATATTTGCCTCATTTAATTTCATTAATCTTCTCATGTATGCTCTTCGGTTGTTAAAAGTTTTAACGGAGTTGTCCTCCCATATTTGGATTCTCTGACCACGCCAATTCTTTTGCTATCTACGTCTAATGCAATGAACATTATTAACTTCATATAGGTGTACAAATAAGTTTTCGCCGTTTGACAAAAGTTGGCCATCGGTAAGTTATGGTTAAAATTTTCAGATGTAAAACGTCATTATCGTAATTTTAAACATCTGTCAACAACATAACTTTAAAATATTGGTAATTTTTTATCAGTATAATATATTCTTTTGTGTGCAAAAATGTCCAGTTTTAAGCCAAATAAGCGACATTTACGATAACTTTTGATTTACTTCATCAATTTGAAGAAATCTGCAGCTGAGGCGCATCGATTGGTTGTAGAAGCATATGGTGAGGCTGCCTTAAGTAAGAAAAGTTGTCGGGAGTGGTATCAAAAGTTAAAGAACGGTGAATTTCAAATCGAAGAAAAAGAACGTAGCGGAAACCTGAAGTGTACCAAGACGAACGAAACCATTATTGGGACTATCTACCGAACACAATCGATGAGATTGAGTCGAGCACTCGAAGAAAAGTGCGCCGACGACTACTTCAGACACGACAAAATTATACTCCTGCATGATCATGCTCGTCCACATGTTGCGGGGCCTGTCAAAACCTATTTGGAAAGTTTTACCCCACCCGCCGTATTCACCACACATTGTTCCTTCTGATTTCCACTTGTTTTGATTGATGGCGCATGGCCTGTCTGAGCAACACTTCACATCGTATGAAGATACCAAAAATTGGGTCGATTCGTGGATGGCCTCAAGAGATGAAGCATTCTTCCGACGCGGTATCCGTATGCCGCCAGAAAGATGGGAAAAAGTAGCGGCAAGCGATGGACAATACTTGAAATAAAACAGTAGGTTCCGTTCTTTCACAATAGATGCCCAATTTTTTATATAAAAAAACACATATATATATATATAAATATATATATTATTTTCTGGATACCTCTCTTATTGATTAAGCTGAGTCGTTTTGAATTATCATGACTGATAGTCATAATTTTATTACTCACTCTATGTTGTGGTTTCAAACGTAAAATTTGGTTATTTAAAGAAGTATATTATTTATACACGTAAAATGACTGAGCTTGCTCTTGAATACAAATACCCCCTGTAAATATTTGATGCACCGGAGCTGCGCTAATATTCCGTGGGCGCGCTGCGCCCTAGGGAGAGGGAGAGAAACCTCATCCGGCGGGGAAACTCTGAGAGATTTATCTCTTTTCTGCTCGGGACGTGATATGTGAAATAATTCATTAAGAATATACCGAGCAAGAGCGCACCAACTCTACAATATTTCGTGTGGTGGCTTGAATCAAATCTAAAATAATGTATTAATCAAGCATTGACAAAACCGCAAGATTGTTCAACAATAAGGTAAATCGTTTTATAATTCTATAAAAAATATATAATTTTGTTTCTAAATTCGATAAGAACTGCACATAATTGAGGATTTCCGTGCGGTTCGAATCATTTAAGAACGTGTAAAATAATTTATAAAATCGATAGAACACGCGAGAGTATACTAGAAAATTCAATATTTATTTATTTATTAAAAATAAATGCCCTAGTGGGCTTTTACAGTACAAGAAAATTAAAAGAATTTTAAAATATGTAGCATAAAACACATTTTACAGTAAATAATTAAAAATAATAATATAAATGGAACATATTTAAGATAAATGAACAATATAAAATGTAACAATATAAATGTTACAATACAAAACAAAATAAAATGATCAATATAAAATGAACAAAAGAAATGAACAATATATATAAACGATGATGAACACAAGCAAAGAGTAATAATTAGAGACCTTTAAAATAAAGACAATTTAACCAATATACCAGATAAATAAGATAAGAAGATAAACCAAAAAATTAAATATAAAATCAAACGTTTAAATAAATATAGCAGAACATTTCGTATAAATTTGCGACGCAATGAGCGCGGCGCAATGGTTTTTTTGTGACAGCTAGCAAATGCCACACAAAACGAAACAGACAATAGGCGATCCACAGACTAATGGAGCGAATGAGGTATTTACTTACGGAATTTTCTAGTGTGAACCTGAGCGATTAAAACGATTAGTATGTCAGAAAAAAATTGGAATATTCTCGATAAATATTGTAGCGAACTGAATCAGTTCGAATTACAGAATAGTGCTCCAGTTAAGTTCGTATCCCGTATTTAATTTCGTCTATCATCATTTCAAACCCGTGAATATTAAGTAATTAAGTTAAAGACAACAACAATACTATTACAGGAATTCAAGCGCATATTTACTCTTTTTACTCCTCTTGTTTCTACCAACTACCGGCAAAACGCATACTTGTAGCGTACTTGCAACAAATTTAATATACTCACAAAAAAGTATAATTTAGATTTATTTCAAAATAACCCTACAAATGTACGACGCTTGCTTTTCGATTCATTTTTCAAATTAAATGTATGTTATTATTTTCCACTAAATTAATAACGTATACAAATTTTCCACTAAAATAATTACAGTTTCATTAACATACTATATATATATATATATGTACACCACGTAAATAGGTTATTTTGTAACTATCAGTGAAAACCTGTAATTGGCTTTCTTTATGTTCCACATTCCTTGTTTTGTCTTAATTTTTGTAAGCTGTTGGTTTTCCAAACAAATATAAATAATTAAAGGGAGTGCTTTTAATAGAAAAATGGTAAACGCAGCTAAAACTGCAATATATGATCAAATAATTTCTCATTTTCTGGTGCGAGGAAGTTCAGTTCGCACAGTCAGTCAGTCTTTAATGCATTTCCATCACATACCGAGCAGTGCACACTGAGCGCGGCACCAATTTGCATACAAAACCACACGCGTCAGCAACTGCACACCTACGTGAGTAGGTAATTTTGTAAACTAAATTATGCTGATTTGTGTTAAAAGTTTGATTAAGTCAATTTACATTTATAATTTTGAATGTTAATACGGTATTCAAACTGAAACGCCATTTTATACATTGAAAATACGCATTTTATCAAGGATACATTTTGTTTTTTACTCCCTTTATATTAACTCGTGGCGTCTGCTTGCCGGCTTGCCGTCGAAAAAACTTTGGATCGAATTTTGACCCTTTTCCCGTGATCTAATCGAGCTGAAACTTTGCAAGCAGACTCGTGGCGACGATGAAGATTTATCAAATTTTCGTTTAAAAAAATTAATAAATTTTTGGATTTTTCAAATTTTTAATATATAATAAGTTGTATGGATATTTCAACGCATATGGTAGACGCGAAACCCGAAAATGAGAAAGGGAGTATTGTAAAAACTTGGTTTTTATGGGTTCCTTTTTTCTGTATTCAAAATATTGTTATTTCGTCTCCCGGATACATGATAATTTATCCGAAAATCTACACAGGTTGTAAGCCATGGGCCATCGTATAAAAGTCTTCCGTACAAAATAATGGAACCTTTGTTCCCCCTCACAATCTTATTTTTAACTTAATCCTCAACCCGTGCAACGCCAGATACAGTTTTATATAATTAAATTACACGATTTTTGACGGATTACAAGCTAGTAAGATAATATCACTGTAGTTATTGCTGTTGGCGAGACAAACAGTCGTTATTGGGATCAGTGATGGAAAATTCTTGAGGAACCTATGACCCATGTGATGCTCTCAACCAAATGATTGCGATGACCAGTACCATTAAGATTTACAAAAAGTTTTATATACTCTTCCTTCCAAGAGGTAATGAAGATAGGTGTCCGGTATATATATATAACGATCCTGGTAAAGTTAAAAATAAAACCCATAGCAAAAATGAAAATATAAAAAAGTTATGACATTTTATAATTCGCTCTATTTTGACAAATTTTACAAGCATGCCTGTTGAATAAAAATATTCAATTTTAAAAACATTTTGACATATTTTATTTTTCCTGGCGAAAAATTCGTTTACAAGAATAAAATTCTTTTTTTTTGTACTTTTGAAAACTCATTAGAAAGATTTCCCTGACGTTAACTGAAATGTGATCTAAATTTCCCAAGACACGGATAAATATACAAAGTATTGAAGAAGAATCTATACCAATACAACGCAACTGAAAAATGTCAATTTAAAACACAAAATTTCGTTATTTTGTATCTTGAGAACGATGATATTAAATGCAAATTACTGATCAGTTTTATTTATTTATGGCTTAAAATATTTTATGGTATCTTAGGAAAAAAAAAAATTTTATGTTATACAGGATATTCGGAAAAATGCAAAGAAGTTTATCGTTTTATTTAAAAGGCACAAGTATATAAAACAATTTTTGCCATAAATCTATATTTAGGTACTTTAAAAACAATCACATATTTTCATGTCGTTTTTTGTATAAGAAAAAAAATTCATTTACGGAAACCTTATCTATTTTGACAGCAATGAGCATAGTAAATTTAAGGATTTTCGTATAATTTTACATCTTTATTTTGTTTACTATTACTTGTTTTTTTTGTAATTTATTTTAAATATGATAGAGAACCAAAAGGTCTATGGATAACATTTTACGTACTAACTTCTTCAAAAACAAAAAGATCCTAACGAAGCTCTGAAACATGTTGATATTTTTCTATACAAAATTGGTGAAAACCAAGTTCATTTTTACTAATTATATTTTACATAATAGTTCGATATAATAATATAATAATAATGACACAAAGTCACTTGTTGTACTTGGCTGAGTTTTAGCATTTTTGTAGCTTCTATTTTGAAATTGTAAGAACCCATTTGTTTGGTCTGTGTTTGGTCGTTGTATATTATAATTTTATTTTTACTTCACTAAACATAAATAACTTATTTAATCATGCTTCATTTCAAATTGCGAGTGATTGAAAATAGCAACTAAAGCGAGACTAGGATTTGAGATAAAAAAATGTTCTAAAATGTAACTGTAAAACGGAATGTACATGAAATACAGAAATAAATTATAAAAGCAGTTTCAAATGTATCCACTACGCACGTCATTATAACGAGATGGAAAGTAACACTCTACACTAATGATGGTTCAACCGTTACTTTAATAGGTTATTTTCGGTACATTTATTAGGGATTTGTATCTGATTATATCGATGATTGATAATTAAGATATAACTGTTATCTAGTACCGCTGGTTATCGTCGAATTGCAAATAATCAGTTGCCAATCAACGACGCAATCAGATACAAATCTCAAATAACGATTAGTGTGTCACCGGTTAAAATACCATTACTACTCTACACCTTTCACACTCAAATTGGACGATATTAGAAAGTTCTACACGAATATCGAGACAACTGGACTGCAATCGTTTTTTTTTTTCATTGTTAATTTAAAGACTATCGACAGGTCAGAATTACCCTAATACATAATCATATAGGACAAGGTGATTAGTACAGTTACATTTTACAGTAAAACATTAATTCTTGAAACGCCGCGAAAGACATTTTCCTATAAAAGCTGCGTAATTCAGTATTTAGTTGACGTTTAACCAGAGCGATATTAGCGACGGATCGAGCGCAGTGTAAGCAGCGCACATATTCAAGCGATAATAAATAAAAAAAGTACCTGCCGGTGGGCGAAAAGTTTTTCTACGTGCGATTATTGATCGGAATAATCTGGAAAGTGATTGAAATACCAAATACAGCGTGAAATAGTATAAACTAAGAAACAGTGTAATAATAAGTATGTGGAATACTCAAGAAGCATTTTGCAACTATAAATTTAAGAACAATGTCTCGATTTAGTTTGCATCCAGTGATTTATTATATAATATGTAAAAGTTTAAATTGTTTTAGCGTTCTCATTTGCCTCAATAATAATAATAGATGAATTAGGATTAAACAGAACTTTAAAGGATGTATTATACTAAATAGCTACTTTTCTCCGCTCTTTGCATCCTGGACCATGTTGATTGCGACATCAGCCGTGTTTCTGACTTAATTCATCTTAATGGAAATTAACCTCTCTTATTTCGTATGGGTACATTCCTAGTAATCACTGATTTCTCCAGGCCGTCACCATATATTCTAGCAACATGTCTACATTACGCAAGAATTGTTTTTCTGGGTATATATAATAAAAATGGATAATTTATTCAGTGCCATTTTCGTAAAAATTTCACCTTAAGGCTCTGCGTAAAAATACTTTGTTTTTTTACGGAGAGCCTTTCTTCAATACGGGGTTCTTTCATTTCGTAGATCATATTATTCGTAGCATATGACGCGAAGACCAAATCACGCAAAATGTGATTCTTTCATTCACTCTCAGGTTTTGTGAGGCGATGCTGTTCTTCCAAATTTTGTTTCCTTACGGATTCTTCTTCAGATCTCAATTTAACTCATTCCATTTCTCAAAACAGAGCTCCCAGATCATTAAAATTTCTGATGTCATCAGGATAATTGATTCTCTGCATTTTGTCAAATCAATCTACTCCGAGTAAATTGTATGTTTTTCAAGACCCAGAACTAAATTCTATTCTTCAATTTATTACCATCTCACTATCTTTAATCTTGATCAATGTGCTATCATCTAAAAATCGAAGGTTAAGGAACTCTCTTTTGAAGCATCTCCTTCCTATACATTTATTAGCCTCCTCATTACTTATTTTACTTATACATTATCTTTATTATTCAGTCCTCGTCCATCATCATGGAATAAACATCTATTTTAATGACTGCCATTTCTCTTTGTCTCTGACAATCTTTTTTTTGTCTTGGCTTCCGATGTGGGACAGAAATCCTTTTATCATATTTTAATCCAGCTTTTATCATTTCTTCAGTTGAGCCGACACTTTTAGCTTTGATCCTATTGCAACCGTTTAAATTTCATATTGCCTATATCGTCACGGAATCATGGCCGTGGGAAACAAATCAAATATTTTAAAAATAGCACAAGCGTTTAGCTTAGTTTGAAAATAGTAAGAATATTGATGTGACACGTATTTCGTGCTCGCATCTCTATTTTTTTTTAAATAAATAAATTAATTAATGTTTTATTCATTCCCCAAAGTCACTGGACACGAATTTAATTGGAGCATTATTCTCTATCTCACACAATTTCTCAACTAATTGTAACTAACCACTCGCCTTCCCTGGTGATTTGCCCAGCGGGTACCTACTCTCTTGATTTTTAGTCGCTGGTCACACTGAATCGCCGCTTGTCACTTGTTTTCTGTGGTTTGTTTCTGATTTCGCTTCTTTCAAAACAACTGTTGTTGGAGCGCGTCCTGCACGCAATATATAATTTCTCGAGTTCTAGAAACGTCTGGCGTATTTGTATAATAAAAACCCGATATTTTCGATTTGTCTCCCGAATAGTCTAGTTAATTCTAAATTCATACAGAATATTCGAAAGACTTCGATTATGTCTTGTTTTTATTGCTTTAGGCTCTCATGAATATATCTCTTGAGATAAGTCTATTCCACGTTATCTTGAACTACATCATAATATAAATATGTAAACCAACTTTATGTTCATCCATGTTTCCTCTTTAGAAATGAGAGGAATGTGGACTGTGTTCTCTCTTTATACCCCAACGAGAATACGTAAATACTAAAACACACAATCGAAGCAGCATTGAAGAGTGTTAGAGGGTTATAGCAATGTGCAAATAAATGTGCGGAAATGTAAGGAATTATTGTAAATTTGCTATCTGGGGAATCGACCTCCTGACCTGAATGCAAGAGGATTCCGGGACGCTGGAACAACTTCCGTTTCTTGTTTTCCCCCAGGTTGGTTTGAGCGTAAATTGATCACTTATTCGAATTATCGAGGGAAAATAAATCCATTCTTCTCGAAACAGTAAAATTAAACGCTTATCTACACTAACTGGTTATTTTAACGTCAACAGGGTAATATTATTAGTTTAACTAATACTATTAGACAATAGAATTATGTAATACTATAAACCGTACAACTTGGCGTGCTTTTACATGTTTGAATTCAAGTATTACAAAAAAGTAACCCATTAAAACTATGTTTTCATTGTACTCCCTTTCACATTTACTAGTGGAAACAGGTTTGGCGCTTAACGCATTGGGCAAGGGTCGGGTGACGCTACAAAAGCGAGTAATAAAAAATTTCAAAAAATCCAAAATTATACTATAATTATTAATTATAATTATTAATTATTATTTTTATCGTCGCAACGAGTCTGTCTGCAAAGTTTCAGCTCGATTGGATCACAGGAAAGAGGTTAAAAATCGATCCAAAGTTTTTTCGACAGACAAGCAAGCAAGCAGACGCTACGAGTTAAAAGAAGGGGAGTAATAAATATAATTATTATATTCTACCGGTTTGTATATCAAAACATAAATCTCTCATACAAAATATTTACACACATAACATTTCAAAATCTTTACAGGTGGATTATTTCCTTGATAATGAGTCTAAAATCAATAGTTATGCAATATGTTGGATGACCGAATAAAATAAAAATAAAAAATATAAAAGAGATATGTAATATCAAATTCACAATATTCATGAATTATTTAAAGAAAAAAATTGAACAATCATTACTGTAACTTATATTGATACATTCGCTTTAATACAAGTTGAATAAAATTATAAAAATCTTGCAAAAATTAAAAATAGAATTTTTTATCATTTTATTTGAATTGTGTTGAAGCAAATTAATATTTTGATAATCGATATAAGTAACCGTAATTATAGTTAAACTTTTTGCATAAAATAATTCATAAATATTACGAAAAAAATGAAAACTTTTATACTGCATATCTTCATAACTATTGATATTAGGTCATGGTTGTTTGAACATTTTCGCCTCATAATTAAGGCAGAAATCCACTAGTAAAGATTTTGCTACTAGCTATGAGATACTCTAGAAAGGAGAACACTATGTAGTATAGAGATTCAAAATCTCTCATCAACAGGTGAAGTATAAAATAAAGTAATATTATAAAAAACTCAGCCAGAGATAACATAGTAAATAATTCAATATTTTAATAATCTAACAATATTTAATAATCTAACAAGTTGTTGGTAAAGTGGTCGTGACGCTCGCCTAGTGATTTGGTGATCGGTGGTTCGAGTCCCATTCCAGGACACAAGCAAGTTTATCCTATTTGTATAGCACAAGCATTTAGCTTATTATGAGAGTAGTTAAGACTATTATATTCACATCTTTATTTAAAAAATAATAACACACATTTATTTTACACAGAGATTGCTAAATCAAATCAGAGAATCAGAAAAAATAACCGATATACAACAATACTTATTTCCTAATCTGTGAAGTCTAATCTGTGAAGTCTAATCTGTGAAGTCTAATCCTAATCTTCTAATGAATTGCAGAGATAATTTGTAAGGACATTACTGCTGTGAAAAAAAAGTTAAACAATGCCTATTACTCCTAGGATTTGATGGATTTATTGCGTTAGATCTAGACCATCAAATTACTTATTAATAATTATTATAATAACACACACCTTCATCATCATCACTCTTGGCTCTACAATCCCTGGTGGTTCTTGGTCTCCTCAATAATTTTCCTCCACTCATCTCGGTCTAGTGCCAGCTATCTCCAGTTCCGAAGCTCCAAGGCAGAGATGTCTTTGAGGACGTTGTCACTCCATCTTAATTTTGGCCTTCTTAAGCTCCTTCGCCCTATTGGCCTTGAGTTCAGCAGGGACTTTGGTGCTTGATGCTCGGACATTCTCTCCACATGACCAGCCACCGAAGTCTTCCCAGTTTTATAAATTTTGTGGCGTTTGGCTCCTTAAACAGAGTATAGAGCTCATTTTTGTAACGTCTGCGCCAAAGTCCATTTTCTAGAACCGGTCCGAAGATACGCCTCAAAATTTTCCTTTCAAAAACGTCCAGTGCTCGCTCATTCCTCTTAGTTAGTACCCACGTCTCAGCTGCGTACGTAAGCACTAGCCTAATAAGCGTTTTGCACACTAATATCTTGGTGTTTCAATAACACACACCTATCCCAACCTTAATTCGTCAAAAAAAAAAACACCTATCCCAACCTTAATTTGAGTTTTCAGTCGTGCTTAACAGAATTTTTTTATGCATAAAAAGTATTATTTCGTTTCAATTTGATTTAAATATTTTTTAAGGTGGATTTTAAATTCGCGGTGTTCAAAGCACTGAAGCCTCCAAAATTTGTTATTAAAATGTTGTCCCCTCTGGGAACTTTAAAGTTGGAATAAAAACTAATAAGAAAGTATCTCGTGTACTTTCTGTATACCTAAGGGATGAAGAGTTAAATACATTTAAGAAGTTTCTTCAAAACTCTCTTGTTAAAGTTATAAAGAACTCCCAGAGGACCGCCAGCTTTAATATATTTTTAAAATATACCCATATATTTTTAAAATATACCCATAAAGTAGAATCTTTTTGCGATATAGAAAACAATAAATGATATGTAACAGTGAAGTAAATAGCTTATAAAATTAGTTGTCTTACATTATTTTTCATTATTCGTTGTTTGAAATTATTTTACAGCACTCTGTTAATTTTTAATTAAATCAGAAATTACAGCAAGAGTCTGAAATAAACTACTTGATTCGCGAAACGACCTGAAACCCGAAAATATAAGCTATATATTATATAAAATATAATTTTTTATTTATTTTATTCTTTTTTTTATTTAATTATAAAATATAAGCTCGTATTAACGCCATCGGGACAATTGGTTGTTTTTTACAGCGAAAAAAAAACATATTAATAGCGAAACAGACAGCGCCGGGCGATTTCAGTGCGGATATTTGACCAGCTATTAAGTACCAGCTGACATAAGAGAAGTATTCGATAGTGATCAGAGTGACACGTGATACAAATCACGTAAATAAGAATTTTCAGATACAAGTGGAAGATTCTCGAGTGACCAGTGCGAATTACAGTGTCGTTCGTTAAATTCGTGTTCAGTAATTTTCGTTAATAAATAAAAGATTTATAAATTTCGAGTTTTTAATTTGCTTTCCACCGTCACAATTTCATGATAATATAGTCACTTAATTTATCATATAAAACCGAATATAAATAAAACTTACATTCCTGTGTCTAATTAAATAAAATGATAAAAACCTTTCAGAAATTTGAAACAGATTTTTAATGTCACTTATCTCGAATACCATCATATTAAGGGGGGGGATAAGGTTTTTAACTTTTTGCAGTTTAATTTTAATTATTTAAATAAACGTATAACAACGCAAGAATATTGTGTCAAAATTTCAAGTCAATCGGAGCAAAATTGACGAAATTATGAACATTTGAGCGATACCAGACTGATTTTCTATACCTGCTCGGGCAGCTAAGAGACGCGCTCACCTGAGGACTACCGGACGTGCTATTTGTATTGGAAGAGTTTTGCGTGGACAAGGACAAAAAGATGCTGATGATGAAAGCTCTTTGCTGTGTGAACATGGCATCGACGATTATGTGTAAGTATAAAATAAGTGTTGAGTTTTATTTTGAATTTTACAGTGTGCAAAACTTTAAAGCGTGTTCTCCACATCTCACGTTTTCAAAGTCGGTGTCCATCATAACTTCAAAACTACTACACCGATCCTTTTGAAATTTTGAACAATATTTCTGTACATAATTTACAAGGTAACGCTGGAGACTTTTTTTCAAATTTGTTATTAATTTTTATTTTTTAATAACAAATTAGTCGATATTTTTCGCAAAAAATAGCGTTTTTCCCTTGGATCGATTTTTAACCCTTTTCCCGTGACCCAATCGAGGTGAAACTTTGCAAGCAGACTCGTGGCGACGATCAAAAAGATGTATCAAATTTTCGTTAAAAAATAATAATAATTATAGTATAATTTTGGATTTTTCAAATTTTTAATGTTTTTTTTATACAACTCAGTAATTTGTATGGAGATTCCGACGCACCTGGTAGACATGGAATCTGATTATAGTATTATTTTGGATTTTTGGAAATTTTTTATTACTCCCTTTCGTAGCGTCGCCCGACCGAAGCCCAACGCATAGGTTAAGGCTGATTTACATTGATACAGTAGCTGGCGCCAGCATCACTGGATTCCAGCGCTGAATCAACATTGTATCAATGTAAACATGTTTCAATCCAGTCCAGCATCCAGTATCCAGCACTGGATCGAAATAGACCGGCCGCCTATTTTTCAATCCAGTGACCGCCCCCCGCACGCCGCGTAGCCCGTGCCAGTGGCACTGGAACCGTATAAACACTACGCGCCAGTGAACGCCAGTCGCTAGCGCCTAATTGTACAGTAACCACAATTCGTCAAAATTTTCCGGTCATTCTAGATGATAATAGATCCTCCAAAAACCTTTCCGTTATTTATTCATTTTCTCACCCATATTCGCTTCTCCTTCATCAATTCTTCTTCAATCATATCTGTCAGCTCGTCTAGAAATAACGAACAAAGATTTTTTGAAAATGTTTTCAATTTCCTCCTTTTTTTGTGAAACACTCATTTTTTAAGGATGCAAACGTGTAGTCATCGCAACAAAGTAGAAATGACTACTGGACGCGTGTAAACGACACGATCCAGTGCCAGTGCCAGTGCAGCGTCGGAATCCAGTGATGCTGGCGCCTGCTACTGTTTCAATGTAAACAAGCCTTTAAGCGCCAAACCAGTTTCCACTAGTAAATGAGAAAAGGAGTATAATAAAAACTTGGTTATGGGTTAGTTTTTTAATTTTATTTTTAATTAAATTTTAGTGGTCGCTACCGAATTTCAAATTTCGCGAAAAAGTTGATATAATGCCTTTTGATTTCACGTACATATACCGTTTAAATATCTAATATGGACCTAAAAAGCATGCTGCATCTTATTCCAAGGTCAAACTCCCCTTTCTCACTCCTCCGGTACACCCTAGGTTCAGAAGGAGTACACCCATTTATTGAAACTTATTATTGTTATTTACTGAAAAAAATATTAAAGACTTACATATTATTCAATGCTTTTTGAATTTCGTCAGCCATTTAACCATGTATCTTATACAAGTCGTGATGATATTGCAAAGCGAAGAGTGGCATTAATTGAAGAACATAACAAATTGATAAACGCAAAATAAAAATAAATCTTTATTTTAGTCGTGAAACAACAGACAGAAATACCCAGTTACCAAAAAAGAAGGTTCACTATTAGCATAGTTATGACTTATCTTACTCTTTTTTTTATATATACCCAATATTGTTCAGTTTCTTAATTGTAGGTTTCTAAATAATTATTCTAAAAAATATTCGAAAATTACAAAAAATTTAAATCATTTGCTGGTAGCGACCCCTAAATAAAAGTTTAAAAATAATAAGAAAAAAATTAACAATATTTTTTTCTTTTTTTAAATAGAGATGCGAACACGGAATACACGTCACATTAATATTCTTACCAATTTCAAACTAAGCCTGTGTTTTAAAAATAGGACTAACTTGCTGATCTGGAGTGAGATTTGAACCCGCGACCATTGAATCACGAGGCGAGAGTCTTAAATACAAGACCAATAAGCTACTCTTAGGTCTTAGAATCGAATAAACGCGTGAAAAAATAAAATAAAAATTTGAGTCAATTAAGAAGCACATTTTTTTTTTTTTTTTTTTACATTTTTTTTTTTTTTTTTTACTTTTTTTTTACATTTTTTTTTTTTTTACATTTTTACTTTTTTAAATTGAAAAATTTTATATGAAAACTTATTTAGCTATGTATGTTTAATTATTTAACTATCATCTAAGGTACTTGTTGAATTTTATCCGTGAAAATTATTCTTCAATTATTGTTTCGCTACTTTATGCTATTCGTCGAAATAATTACATAGAAGCGTGTGCAATGTGCATTCCATTCTGTGAACCGCGAATTCCTTAATACGAGGCGTTAATTCAGCTTGTTAATTTTAAAATTTGCGTGACAACTAACCATATCGCTAATTGAAATGGTTTCATGCAATGTCAATCTTCATTAGTAACTCATATCCAGTCGTTCCGTAAAATGTCGTTATTATGTTTTTAACTGTAACCTTCACTAAAACTTTTATTTATATTAAGTATGCTCCTAAAACATATTAAACATTGGCGGTCTTTGTTTTACGTCGTCATCGCGGGGGCGTCATTGTCTTACGCAAGCAGTTTGATACAGACAGGTAAAAGGAAGGACTGTGATTAGTTGAATTTATTGACCACAGAGTCACAAAGCGCGAACTGAACAAAATTTACTTTACGCATAGTTTTTCAAGAATTAAATTTAAAGTACTTTAGCACCTAAGTGGTACGCAAAGTTTTAAAGAATTTCTATCTGTAACCCGTCAAAAATGACGGATCATTGATTCGCGTCTTTGCTAAGCCCCAGTATACATTTATAGTATCTTTTTGGCGGTCCACAGGGAGGTGGCCGTAGCAACATGTGTGAAGCGACCGGTTAGGGTTTGGTAGCCCGGGGTTCAAGCCCCATCTTCGGCCGTTAAATTTATTTATTTTTAGCCGAGAATTGGAACGAAATTACGGACGTTACACGAAGTTACGGACGGACATATAGACAGACGGAAAGACGGATGGAATGACAGTGAAATTATTATGTTTGATATTTGAAGTACTTAAGTACCTACATAAAAAGTACCTAAGTAAGAAAACTTTAAACCCCAATATCTCAGAATATACGTTATGGAAAGGTGATGGTCTTACACTCGGGGCGCGAGATGCCCTCACTTGGGGTGGGAAAGCGGCCGACGAGCCACCCTATACTTAGTTGGAATAATCAGCAAAAAATCTGGTCGATCACAAGTGGCCAAATAAGTAGCACAATACGGAGAAACCTTGTTCCTGACCCCCTTAGGATAAAAATGTATGATAAATCATCTTGATAAATATTCAATTAATTTTTTTTTATATTGCATTCTTAAACCGTGTTGTCTAATATTTCACACAACAGTTTAGCATCACCAAAAATAAAATCCAGCTACACTTCAAAAGACATTTCGGGACATTGAAAAATTTATTGGAAAATTTAACATCTGTCTGTAAATTTAATGTCTGTCACTTATGCTAACATATCACTCACAAACAGATTGCAAACTTAGGTTTCTCTTTGAATTTAGATTCAAAGAGAACATCAATAACAATATTGTTACTTTATAACATATAACAATATTCTTATTATTCAACAGTTAAAACAACCTTCTTATATGATTTTATACCTTTTTATATCCTAATCTTCGTGCAGTATGGATATGAGCGGCTTCGTCTGAAGCGGTTTTAATGTTACGCGCGCAGACGATGCATGTACCAAGCGCATGTTGACTTAAAGAAATATTTGATGATAAATTTTATTGTTATTCCATCATGCAAAAAATTTATGAGCAGTTTTTGTGCTAAACTAAATAAAATAAATCGCGACCGTGACACTACGCTATGCTAGATGGCATCGTTTTCACAGCCTCAATTTGCGATCGAAACGACACTTATGAAACTAACGCTACGAGATTTACAAACGAATACAAACATATTACGATTTCGCAATAATTTTATTTATTGTGAAATTCTAATATTAAACTGAATGGAAATGGGACGTTCATGAACGAACTGTTATTTTAGAACAGTCCACTTTACTAAACGAATTAATGGTATGGTTCACTCGAAATCTCTGAAAATCGAAACAATCCCCCTCTCCGCATGGTTTTGGTTTTGAACTTCTGAAAATTGAAAATTTATAACTGGACTTTTTTTTATTTTCTATATATATTTCTTATGGAAGCAGTTCACTAACAGAAGTAGAGAAAAAAAAACATAATTCTAAGAATTACTGAACGATTCAAAGTGAATAGTTCACCTGACTGAACGATTTGTTGAACGACAGTTCAGTTAACTGAACTAAAATTCCCATCTCTAAAACTGAAGAAAATAAAGAAAAATGACAGCAATTGGGATATCGTAGGTTATTTTGATTGAGAAACGGTGAATTCATCCATTTTCTAATATTTGATAGTGTAAAAAAATTGATTTCGAAATATTTTTTGTTGTGACTAATGAATGTATAATTAAATAACTATTTAATGTAAAGCTGAAATTCAAGCGTAAATTTTTTTTTTATAAAATCTCGTTCAGTAAATTATTTTATGCATTGTATATGTGTTTCTCTAAGATCTAAAGTTTAGCAGACAAAGCAATATATCCATATTTATATACATACAAACTATATTTGTATATGTTTACGAATATGTCATTTGTATTAACAAAAACGTATAAAGAAAATATTTAAAAAATATGATACCATGTAAATATGAATGCAATAACATTTTTCCTACGGCATTTTTATTAAGAGCAATATACGTGTAAATAAATTGTATTTAACGGGCCAAAAATTATCGTCAACAACATGTTTATGTGCTTCTCATAAATCAATCACAAAACTATCGCACCCTTATTAAATATAAAATGTTGATTACAAACCTGTTGAGACATTGTAAAAAATCAGTAAACAGAATCCCAACGCTGTTATCATCTCAAGTCTGGTAATCCACGATCTTAAACGCGATCGGAAAAACGCCAACGGATGACATTTACCTATGCCCAACACAATAACCGATACATAACATCGGCTACCGAACACGCGCGACACACTGTTTACCGAACGAAATCGGACATTTTAGATTAATTTACTCCATATTTGTTAAGTATTTGAGTTATTACATGTCATCCCCCCGCAGAGACAGACTAAAGCGCTGTCAGGCAAACCGCGTGCGGGGCGGCCATGTTGCTTTCATCATGGCGGTGATGCAGATTTTCAGCGCATGCGCAGAACCTTCTTTCCGTACCGTAGCGCTCGGTTGATAAAAGGGCGGAGTTGCCAATTACCGCATTTTCCCGCTCAATTTTGTAATAACCATTAAATCATTATGTCATAATCTTTTTACGTGTTTCCTTGGTAGTTATTAATTGATATCGACAATTACCGTACGAGGCGGAACGATATAATGTTACGGGAGCGATATTGAGTTAATAAAACATTATTTTCACCCTCCATTTTATCCTGTTAGGATAGAACCCAAAATTTTGCGATGCTTCTGTATTCACTTTTCTTGTGTTGTTTAAAATTCTTGTTTCAAATCAAGGCCAAACCAGTCTATTTATTTTATTTATACATGAAAATATAGTGACATGAACTAATGTAAATTTCTTGGAACACGGTCTGGTTGCACGGCTGGTGAATTTTGTATTAATTATGAAAAGGTCATACAAAATACTCGTAAAGAGTATAATGACCTACTCGATTTTTATTACAAGAAGACTTTTACTTTGGAACGAAATTAAAAAAAATTAAAAAATGACGTCTATTGTAAAAATTACGTTTTGTTTACAAAGAGATTCAATTATGCAAGAATAAATACTTGAACTACAGTAAAAATATATCTTAAATATACGCGAGAGGGGCGTATTCTCACCGTGACCCAATGCCCTTACCAAAAGAAGGGATTTTTTTAATTTCTGTGCAATTTTATGCACTGTCTGCAAATCTTGAAATCAATTTTCGACCCACTCCCTTACGATGAATCTCTCTGAAATTTGACAGAAAGGTGTAGGTGTTTTCTACAAAGATACAAAAATCATTCATTAGTTTTCCAATATAAATTGAATTATTCAAAAAAATATTGTAAATGCTGACGCCTTATTTTATTGGACATCTTTCGGTTTGTATTATTTCAAAAGTGATGTTTACGCTTTCGATTCGAAAATAGTATTTGAATATTGGTTTAGGTACTTATCATTAGATTGTATATTGAGGTAATTTTTTTTAAATAGAGATGCGAACGCGGAATACGTGTCGCATCAATACTCTTACTATCCTCAAACAAAGCTAAAAGCCTGTGCCATGAAAATAGGACTAACTTGCTAGTGTCCTGGAATGGGACTCGAACCACCGACCACCATAGAGCGTCATTACCATTGCACCAACAAGCTACCAAAGTTGTATTGTTTAATAAATTGTATGCTGAAAATTTTAATAATTTATTAATGTAAATAAATTTAAAATACCAAGAGTGTTCATTTAGTTTTATTAATTTCAGCTAATGCGGTTAGAATCGATTACAAGAATAAATTTTTAAGAAGACTTAAAAATAGAAAATAATAACATACTTAAAAAAACACAGTAAGGCATATGCGGTGTTTCGTGATCGCGCCGCCACCGGTCGCAGATCGAAATGATGAGCTGTGATTGGTCAAAATTGACGCTTGATGTATTCCGCACCAATAGCTAGCAAGGATTTCAATCTCATGAAACTGACCAGTGACAGTTGGAATCCACTATGCCGGTGTCTTTCTTATTTTGATAGAGAATTGACAATTGTTTCGCGTGGTCACGATATCCGACGGATCTGGTGTGTTAAAGATTTAAGCTTTTCGTAATCGAGTCCAGATCTGTTCCGAAATTCGATGTGGAAGCAGACCCAGTGCAAGCCGTTTCCGAACCACTCGATATCCAACACGCGCAGCTCTGCATTCAAGAACCAAGGAGAAACTGTAAGTAGTACAACTTCAACTGTGTACCTACATAGCTAGTTGATGGATTGGATATATTTCGAGTATCTAGATCACACACTTCATCGGCGGAGATTAATAAGGGAACCTTCTCTCTCTTATCCCGACCTAAGTACGGTAGTGGCAATTCCGTCCGTCACCGGAATATGCAAATTTTAATATAATAAAAAGTGTGGATCATACTTAAAACATGCTGAGCTTTCATCTAGGAATCTCAATTAATTAATCTTTTTTTCTTCGTGTGAATATGAAGAAGTGCCCCACGCTTTTGATTTTGTTGACACATGCATATAATATGATCGCTCTTATTACTGTGGCCATTGACGTATTATAATATAGACACGTTATTCCCATACTAGCCGGCTTTCATATGTAGCAAATATCGCATTAAAAGAGACAAGAAATCATGGCACACTTATTTCACAAACGCTCTGCGTGTAGATATAAAAATCAGGTAATTTGAAGTCACGGCGACTAAAATAACATACCATTCTTTCAATAGTGTACGATACTCTGTTCCTTTTTTTGCGGCGTAGCATCGCGCCCGATCACAAAGAAGGTCCATTTGATAACGAATGCAAGTAAGGCAATCACAATCACCTTACTTTTGAGTTGCCAAGATTTCACGCTTTGTGTGTGGCCTTGTGCCTTTAGCCAGGCCTGTGGCTTTCTCTAACTCTCCTTTTTAAAAGTGTTTTATTTTTTTTCAATAAAATATTTTTAAATAATCACGAAATGCGTTTGAAATTCTCATTTTATCCAAATTACCCAGATTAATAGCCAGATTACTCCTTTGCACACCGCTGTGTCTGGCTATTCAAATCAGGTAAAATTATAAATCCATTGGACCTAGAAAGAAAAATGAAAAACATGCTTTAAAATATAAAGTAAATGAATCTGTATACTGTTATTACCGGTTGATAACAGCAAAGTGTCGGTACCTGTTATTACCGACACTTTGCTGTTATCAATTATAAATTAAAGTCGACACAAATTACCTTGATCATATTGGTAATTGCGACTGCATTCACCGCCGCACGGAATAACTCTGTCGAGTTAGGCCTCGGGTACTATACAAGCGGCGAGCGGCAGAGCGTCAGAGCGTCAATACGCCCGAGTCACAGTATAGTAAAGCATACAGTATGTTAACTTGGCAGTGTCCTTGAAATAAATACCAACGGCCGCTTGGTAAAACTTGGTTAAACACGCACCAGGGCTGCTCATTGACCGACTCATTGGGGTTAGGTACGTATTTGAAAATGCTATTTTAAATTGTCATGTTATCGTTTCATTAAATATTACTGCAAATTTTGTAAGTTTTAATTTTAATTATTTCTACTTGGGTTTTATATTATGTTTTAAAAGAAATTGTGAGTTAGTATGGAGGGAATGGAATAAACATGCATTTTTTTGTTTTTTGCTTAGTTTAATAAATCCAAAACCTTTTCAAATTCTAGGAAGTAATAAAATGAATTATTTATTTATATTAGGAAGACTTACAGCAACAAACGAAAAAGGATAACAAATTACATATATAGAAATACAGGTACCCAATTATAGAAATATTATATTAGTTAAAAACAAACATCTGAATAAGCAACACGAAGTAATTTAAAATTGAACGAGCAAGAAAAATAATGATATAAGACTACCTTAAGATATAAGACTAAACAGAACAACCAAAAAATAAAGAATTATTTTACAACTTATTTACGAAAGCATAACATAAAAAATGTTAAAAATAAAGAATTAAATTTCAAATTATTTTTGTTGCAAAAGTAGTAAATAATAAAATGATTTATTTATATTAAGAATATCAACAACAGCAGATAAAGAACAATAAACAATTTATTTATTTATGTTCGATAATTTCGTGCCATAATTGACGTAAATGAATGCGCGGGAGCGTCTCACACTGCTTGCGCCCGTACGTTACTGCAGCCCTGCGGCGACTGAGCAGTCTGAAGTATACCGAGATTTCGAAGGGTGTCCTTTCGGCTGTTTGTATGAAGATATAATACTGTATGCTTTACTATACTGTGCCCGAGTAGTGAGGAACGCCGACCACGATATAACTAAGCTCACTACTCAGGCGCATTGAGGCTCTGACGCTCTGCCGCTCGCCGCTTGTATCGTACCCGAGGTCTACGCTTGCACCTCAAGCTACGCAGTCACGAGTTGCGGCGTCTTTCTACGCTTCTTTTACCACTTATTTTCCTTTGGATGATGAGTTGATTTATTTTATATTTTGCGGGGGTGTGCAGTGAGAACAAGAAGCATGACTTTTTCCTATGAATATGTTTTGAAAAGAAATCGAAAAAAGATATATATGTCGTAATATTCCTATCGCAATAATTAACATATTATTCAGATTTGAATATTTCGTATATTCTGCCAGGTAAATATTTAATTTCGATTTTTTTTTTCCAAATATATTTTTAAATAAAACTCTTGCTATATTTTGGTCCCCTCGTAATATACCCGAGATACTGATGATACTTTCTTATCTTGGTAGTTCGTAACACTTCTCGGTCTTTTCTTTCATAAGAAATAGACATGCGAACACGGAATACGTGTCACATCAATATTCTTACCCGCGATCTTTGGATCATGAGGCGAGAGTCCTAACCACAAGACCACCAAGCTACCAAGCTTTAATATGTGTCACTTAGCATAAACCATATTATTTGTATAAAATACATTAGATACTAACCAAACATTGCAAAATATAGACAAGTAGGTATACATTAGTGTCAGTTATTTTTATTTTTTTTATGTATTTTAGGAATACAATTGATTAAAACATAAACCTTGTGTATAACAAGGACAACAGCAAGTTAGTCCTATTTTTGTAGCACAAGAGTTTGAAAATAGTAAGAATATTGACACGTTATCCGTGTTTGCATCTCTATTTAAAAAATTGAAACAGTGAAGTTTTAAGGTGAATGACCGGGGAGGTGGATAATAAAAGGTGGGAAGGCAGAAAGAGACATGATGTGATTTATAAGAACATAAATATTTAAAATTGGACTGTACAAAGTTAGATTCGGCTAAATCCAAGATAATGGTTCCATTGCATATACAACGAAAATGATTATTTCACTATATTATTGAATGTGCTAATAACAAAATGAAAGATAATTTACGTTTAAAAAGTAAGTATTAAGTATTAAACTTTAAAGTATATTACACTTTAAAGTTTCGAAAAATGCACTGCATATTTTGACATTTCATAGGCATTATATGAGGTTAGGTTAGGTTATTAGGTTTGGTTTGGTTAGGTTATTAGGTTCGGTGTATTTAATTTAGATTACGATTATTTTAGTTAGATTAAATTAACAGGACATTAAATTATATAGTGAAATACTTATTTTCATTGTATGAACAACGGGACCATATTCTTGGATTATTCCGTTAGATTCTTCTGATTATTAATAACACGTTCATTATTATTTATGAACTTCTTTATCTGTTATTTATGAATTAAGAATTAGTTGTATAAACGTTTAACTTTATTATTATTAAATATTTTTACCGGAACTACAGTTGTTTTCAATCATATGATCGGCAAATTCGCAAAAATTATTATTATCAAAAAAATAAATGCGTGTTCCGTCTCGCAAACTAGAAGTCATTCCGGTTTTGCCGTGGAAACTGCAGATACTAACTACTTCTTTAATTCCCCACTGCAAAGGCTTCCTAGACTAGCAAACAGATATGAACAACTGAACGTCATTGCCAATAACTGTATATTATTCACACATATATTTAAAGGTGTATTGAAAGATTACTAGGATTTGTCGAATTGGACTTAAATAATTGATTTGTATTGTATGTACAATTTTTATTATATTATGACTTACAAAGCTTGTGCTATATCTTTTTACTCTATATTATTACTTTATTGTTTTTGGATTTCTATTAAATTATGAATTAAAAAAAAGTCACTCAGATATGCTTGGGCATGTTGAGCGAATGAATGAGGAAAGAATGTTAAGAAAGATATATAATGCAAGTGTTGATGGCGCCAGAAAGAGAGGGCGACCGCGGAAGACGTGGCATGACCAGATCAACCAGATACTGAAAGATGGTGCCGTTAGAAGCCTCAACAACCGGCGAGCTTGCGAAGATGTATGAATGTGGATGAGGCGAGAGTTGTATGTCAGGACAGAAGAGTGTGGCGCTCTATACTTTCTGCCTACCCTCACGGGAAACGGTGTGATGGTAAGTAAGAAAGTCAGTATGGTTTTCTGGTTTTATATTATGTATATATTATGTATTATGCTTCTCATGGTTTTATATTATGTATATATTTATCTGTATTTTATATATATATCTGTATTTTAAGTATTTTCTTTCCACTTAATGTCATTATTATGTTTATGTTATTATTTGTTTTCTTTAAACTATATATTCCGTTAATGTACACTTTACCTATCTGTTATCAAAGCCCTATAGGTCGTTAATTAATAAATAAATAAAAAAATCTGTTGGCGATACAAAAATAAAGTGGTCCACACCAAATATGTCTGTGTTTAATTTAAATTGAAATTAATCTGATTCAGTAGGGATTTGTACCAAAGTCAACGGCATTCTTCACCCCCTCTGAACTCTTAGCCACGTGTTTCTTTTCCGTCTCTTCCTCAGAGTGATTTCTGGTACGTGGTGAATTTTAATGGCTCGATACTGAAGCTCCCCGATCCTTCCAATTTAGTGCCTTAGATATTTTTTATGGCCTAAGTCATAAAATCAACCATGAGAATTTTATGTTTTGTTCATCGATATTATATTAATATCTCCCAGGAACCGGTTATTATTATAGGTTGGTACCAGTTATAAACTGAAAGAATACTACGTGATATCACGTATATATAGATACAGTAGCCGGCAAACATCTTGAAATTCTACGGCCTTCTACCTTTCCACCAACGAGACCCGAATTTCATCTTCTGCGCATTCCCCCACTACGCCAAAGAATTTCAAGAAGTTTGCCGGCAACTGTACTAGCTGTTTGTATCCGGCGTTGCACGGGTTAAGGATTTAATTGAAAATAAATTTGTGAGGGAAAACAAAGGTTCGAGTTGAAGCAAAAATGTATCAAGATGAGGGTAAAGGGTAAAAGGGGAGGGGGGAAATATCACCTTTGTTACCCGCCGAGTCCTAAAGAATATATTTCTAAATTGTGAGTCTGATCGGTCAAACGGTACAGATTTTCATCTAAAATATATCAGGGGGACGATAAGGGGTAATAAAATAGGGGGGATATGTAATCTATGTTACCCGCTGAGTCCTAAAGAATATGTTTCTAAATTTTGAGTCCGACCGGTCAAACAGTACAGATTTTCATCTAAAATATATCGGGGGAAGGGGAAGGGGAAGGGGTAAAAGAATAGGGGAGAAATGTCGCCTATGTCACCCGCCGGGTTCTAAAGCATGAGAATGCAAAATTTGAATTGAATCTGACAAACGGTGTAGATTTTTATAGAGAACAGATAGACTGACTGTCTGTCTGTTCTCTATACAAATAGAGAACAGACGAGACAGTCAGACATTAAGTTTTATAGGTATAGATTTTGACCTCACCGAGAATCGAATCCGAAATCTCCGGAATGAGAAACCAGCGACATGCTAGTTAAATACGAGGCCCCAATATGTATAATAATACATACTTATACATTATATAAATTGATTGATTATAATCAACACATTTATATTATTGCTTAAATTGTATACTGGATACCTATCCCTTGAAAAAGAGGAATAAACTACGTATAAATCTACAATAAATCTTACAATAATTTGAAATGCACAATCTTGCAACTTATTTTTTCAAAGATTTTTTTCAATTTTTTTTTTTAATTTAAATACTATCGACAGGTCAGAATGACCCTAATGGATAGTCATTTAGGACAAGGTGATTAGTACAGTTACAATTTACGATGATACATTAAAATAAAACATGAATACATTATACAATATAAGTATACTACAGTAAGTGATTAAAATATCTTATCTAGTAATCTGGTAATATTTCTAGAAATCGGTCTTTAAAAGGCTTAGTATTATAATCTATAATATTTTATTGTATACTCGTAAATGAATCCTTATAGCAACATATGTATGTAAAATTTTAAAAGAAAATTTAAAAAAAATATTGGATATAGAATTGAAATATATATTACTGAATGCCTATTTATATTTAGAGACAGCCAAAATTATAGAAAAAATAACTATGTAGATAAAATTTAAGTGAAGTTTAAAAAGTAAAATTTAAGTCAACGTGTGAAATAATTGTAAGCAATGAATTTTTGGAACAAGTATACGAATATTACGGGAAATTTTGATAGAAGAGGGAAAGCTGAGAAAGATATCAAGAGGAGAGTGACTGCATGGAATAAGGTGGATAGTGCTTTGAATGCAATAATTTTTAATAGAAATATGTGTACCGACGCAAGACTTGCGGTACCCTGTGGAATTCTGATACCATCATTGATGTATGAAAGTGAAACCTGGAACTAGCAGTATAGAAGTAGACTGAATGCACTGGAGATGAGATCGCTGAGACGTGTTTGTGCAAATCCATTTATGATTTATACATTAAAAAATGAATATGTTTGGATAAAGTGTAAAGCTTATCTTAGCATAATTAATAGAATTAGTCAAGGGTTACTCAATGGATAAGCAACATGGTCAATGAATAAGGAAAAAATAGTACGAAAGATATACGACGCAAATGTTGACGGTGCCAAAAAAGAGGACGACTGACGAAGACGTGGCATGATCAAATTAACCAGATATTAAAAGATGGTCCTATTAGGAACCTCAACAATTTTCGAGCTTGCATACGGAAATGTGTGAATGTGGATGAGGTGAGACTTGCGTGTCAGAACAGAAGAGTGTGATCTAATGAGAAGAGTCTAATCGCTCTGCCTTTTCCCGCGGAGAATCGCCGTGATGGTATGTAAGTAAATTTAAGTGAAAATTTGCGTAAATTCACCTTATAAAAGAATTAGAATAATAAGATTAAATCTCTGTACAGCCAATCCACAATACTTTACAGGTTGACTCCTACATAAATTCTAGTACGTAAATTGGCAGAATTAAGCTTTAAAAATTTGTTATTTACGTAAGAATCAGAACACAAAAAGGAACTAATAATAATAAAAGAATAAAATACATTATAATAATTTTAAAAATAATTTAATAAACTATAATTAAAAATTATGTAACAGAGCTAGTCCACAATACTTTAAATCTGTCTAAATTATAAATCAAAAATTTTCTAGCAACGATTTCTTAATGTCAATGGTAATGAAGATAAGCTTTATATTTCTCACTTATCTATTGTAAAACGTTGGACTACCATTAAAAAAACTTGTATCATAAAATATATCAAAAATTTATTCACTTTAATAGAAAGAATATCAAATTATTCAAACATGGCAGAAATTTTTTGCAAGTTTTTCGTTTCGATTGAATTTTGAAGCGATTGTTTTATCATGATTTTTATATTTTGAGAGATGTAATTAATTTTAATATTTCATACAAATAATAGAAATAAATAGTAATACAATTAATAGTATTTTGATGTTTCTAGTCAAGTTCAGTATTATTCATAGTAAAAATATTAATTCGAATGCCTATCTATTAGGTCCTTACATATGAAATTGGCGTTTTGCCGTACTGGCAAATTTGATCTCAAATATCTTCTCTTTGGTTATGAATTCCAAATCCAAATTTATACAGCTATTTACTCATGTATTTGTGATTTGAAACTTATAATTCATTTGTTTTTTCCTCAATTGTTTTTTTCTTTGCGTCACTCAGTTTATAAAATGAAAATCTTGAAATATCGCGTTATTTACGAGTACGAGTTCCACCGTGGCGCCAGTGCTGCAGAAACGGCTCGAAGGATTAATGATGTGTATGGCGACGGTGGACGACATCCACCGTATTCTCCGGACCTTGCCCCAACAGATTACCATTTTTTTCGAAATTTGGATAACTTCTTGCAAAGGAAAAAATTCAACTCCGATGGGGCAGTCCAAACCGCCTTCAAAGATTTTATTGATTCCCGTCCGAATGGTTTTTTTAGTAAAGGGATCGATGAACTACCTATGAGATGGCAAAAGTGCATAGATAGCAATGGTACATACTTTGATTAAATAAATATATTATAATAAAAAAAAATCGGCTTTATGTTCCTCCCATACTAAACGCCAATTTCATATGTAAGGACCTAATATTTTATCACCAATTGCTAAAATTCTATTTATTTATTATGTACCCGATTACAAAGCTCATTTTAGTTTAAATTAAAATAATCATGTTGCACCATAAAGTAGCTGCCATATCAATTAATAATATTATAAAAGCGTATGATCTTTATTTGAATTGCTTGTTATAACCCTCATATATTTAAGGTCAAACGAAAATATGAAAGCAAAATAATTTTAAAATTTTCATTGGTAGGCATACGTATGTATATATGTATATATACACGATGGTTAAATATTTTTTCTAAGAATTACACATATTTTCTTTCATATGCGACTTACATCTCTCATGAATATTTTTTTTAATACGGCTTTTTAAATACGAATATGCATATTATACCAGGATCTGGAGATGTGCTGAATTTTTCCTTTTTGTTGCTTTGCTTAAGCTCAAGCAAATATTTCGAGAAAAAACGAGAATTCCGCATATTTTTTTTTTGTTAAGATCTCGTGTACATGTGTCTCACAGTTAGCAGAAAAAACTTTTCAGATGGATTTCTGCCTTGATAATGAGTCGAAAATGTTCAATCAACCATGATCTTATATAAATATAACAGTTTGCATTTTTTTTTCAATACATCTGACTTCTTTTTTAAAAAAGTTGAACTATCATTACAGTAACTTATATCGATTATGAAAAATTCATTCGCTTTAATACAAGCCGAATAAAATGATAACGAAATTGCAAAAATAATTTCTTTACAAAGTTTTTGTAATTTTATTTGAGTTGTGTCGAAGCAAATGAATTTTTCGTAATCGATTAAAATAACTATAACGATAGTTCATATTTTTTCAAAAAGAAAGTCAGAAATTTTGAAAAAAATGCAAACTTTTAAATTGCATATCTATAACGATTATGCAATTAGGTAATTCAATACTTTCAATCAAATGTAAGCAGTTCCTGTTTAAAATTGTCATATTCGTTTAATCCCCAATGTCCCCCGGTAGTTTGCTATTCAACTTCATTTCACTGGACAAAATTGAATTTTGCTTTTGAGTTATCTTTACAATATGTTGTTTTATTTCTCTGATATCCTGACATAATTAATTGAATAAAAACCTGAAGGAATAAACATTAACAATATATTTTTAAATTAAGGATAAATTATAGAAGTCTCACAGAGATGAAGCCAATTTATATATGAAAAAAGTGGATAGAAGTCTCTTATACGATGGCTCAGGGCTTATAACCAGTATAAGCTAGATTAAGTGATCACTCTACACAATGGAACGTTCACCAATTCCATCGTAAGAACATCAACATATTATCAATTTTTGAAAGTTCTTTGTATATGTTCGAATCAAGAACCTTTCATATATTAGGTCCTTACATATGAAATTGGCGTTTAGTATGGGAGGAACATAAAGCTGATTTTTTTTTATTATAATATATTTATTTAATCAAAGTATGTACCATTGCTATCTATGCACTTTTGCCATCTCATAGGTAGTTCATCGATCCCTTTACTAAAAAGACCATTCGAACGTGAATCAATAAAATCTTTGAAGGCGGTTTGGACTGCCCCATCGGAGTTGAATTTTTTCCTTTGCAAGAAGTTATCCAAATTTCGAAAAAAATGGTAATCTGTTGGGGCAAGGTCCGCAGAGTACGGTGGATGTCTTAGACATTCCAATTGAAGCTCCTCTAATTTGGTAGCCGTCTGTTGTGCAGTGTGTGGTCTAGCGTTATCATGAAGCAGCAGTGGCCTAGAGCGATTAACCAGCCTCGGTTGTTTAGCAGCTATCTTTTCCATCATGGTTTGCAGTTGCTCACAATAGATATCTGCCGTAATCGTCTGGCCAGATTTAAGAAAGCTGTAGTGAACGACACCAGCACTAGTCCACCAAACGCTCACAAGTAACTTTTTTGGAGTCAATTTTTGCTTGGGGCATGGTTTGGCTGGTTCGGCAGGGTTCAGTCATTGCGATGAGCGCTTCCGATTATCGTACAGGATCCACTTTTCATCACAGGTAATGATTCGATTTAAAATCCCTTCATTATTGTGCCGGTTGAGTAATGCAACGCAGCAGTCAACGCGCGTTTGTTGATTTGCTTCACTCAATTTGTGAGGTACCCACCTTTCAAGCTTTTTCACCTTATCAATTTGCTTCAAGTGGATTAAAATAGTTTTATCACTAACACCGCAGCCTGCAGCTAACTCGGATGTGGTATGCGATGGATCCGCTTCCACAATAGCCTTCAATTCTTCATTATCAACTTTGGTCTCCGGCCGTCCACGGGGCTTGTTCTGCAGGTCGAAATTTCCAGAACGAAAACGTTGGAACCAAAAACGCACTGTGTTTTGTTTTGCGGCACCGTCGCCATACACATCATTAATCCTTCGAGCCGTTTCTGCAGCACTGGTGCCACGGTGGAACTCATACTCGTAAATAACGCGATATTTCAAGTTTTTCATTTTGTAAACTGAGTGACGCAAAGAAAAAAACAATTGAGGAAAAAACAAATGAATTATAATTTTCAAAACACAAATACATGAGTAAATAGCTGTATAAATTTGGATTTGGGATTCCTAACCAAAGAGAAGATATTTGTAATCAAATTTGCCAGTACGGCAAAACACCAATTTCATATGTAAGGACCTAATATTACATCGGTCTCTGTATATTTGTTTAAACGATATTTTTATATGAAAGTATGTTCTTAGAACACAGTTGATAGGAGTAAAAAATTGAAAATATTGATTTTTTGGCGTATTCTAGTAGATAGATATATTAAATAATTCGAAATATTACCATATATACCTACGTTAAAAGGAATATTTAAAAAAACTCCAATCAAAATAATAAAATCTGGAGGTATCATTACTAGTTACGAAAGCTGTGTAAGTACCTTCGTAGAGAGAAAAAATCAACAGATGTCTCTAACAGAGACCATAGTAATATATGAAAGGTTTTTGATTCGAACATGTATATAGAAGTTTCAAAATTAACATTGTGTGGATGTTCTGACGATGGAATTGGTGAACGTTGAATTGTGTAGAGTGATCGCTTAAGCCTTCTCATACGGGTTTATAAGCTCTAAGGCATGTTATAAGAGACTTTCATCCACTTTTCTCATTTACCTATAAATAAACTTCGTCTCTGTGAGACTTCTATAATTTATCTTTTGTTAATTAATCATCCCTCTGGGGAAAAAATCCAGTAACAGTGCTCCTAGAACATACTTTCATATAAAAATATTATTTAAACAAATATTTAATTTAAATTCATGCTGATAAATACGATTGATTACGTGTTTATCTTATTAATCAAATTGCGTGTTAGATTTCCAACTCTGACCTTTGTAGATATAATCGATGAGACATGAAAGGGACTCCTAGATGTTCGCGTATGTGCTGCGAATAGGGGGGAGAGTGTCTCCAACAGGTTAAGCGAAACAAATTTACAAAGCGGATGTAGCGGATGAAAGTGAGGCAACACCCAGCGACGCGAACATGACACGAGCAGAAAAGGACCGGAAGGAGTCGTGGCAGTGACGTCATTTTGTATGTACCTATCGTTACGGAAATTGAGTGTATCATATTTTGCAGGGTGGGTATACAACTATGTAATCATTCATTTTGTTCATTGAACAACTCCCTTAGGGTGCGAACATGCCGAAGATGCTTCACTGCGATACCTCGCGGTCGCGGTTTCAGCTCGCTACCTCGATGTCGATGCTTGCTATTTACATGGATGGCGGTGCGAACATGTTGGTTCAGTCACACCTCGATTTCAATTAAATTCATAGTATTTATCAAGTAAAAAATTGAACGGAAGTGGCACTATGTAGAATCACCAATTCAAAACAATGAACTGATGGAAGGTAATGTTTATTTTACAGTTTAAAAGATATCTATAGCGATCGTGACATGAACAATACGGAATTAATGATAATGACAGCTCCATTTGTTTTTACATCGCGGTCGACGGCGAGCAGCGATGTGATCTGGCTCGTGATTCGTCAAATTCGCAAGGCTGAGGCGAAAATGACCAATCACGAGCCAGATCACATCGCATCTCGCGGTCGACCGTGATGTAAAAACAAAATATTTTGTTTTCACGTAAGCATCGAGATAAACCTCTAAGTAGGCCGCGATGTATCGCAGTGAGGTATCTTTCGGCATGTGAGTGCGTATCTACTAGCATGTGTTTGTTTTACACGGAGGTGACATCGAGGTAGCGAGCTGAACCGCGACCACGAGGTATCGCAGTGAAGCATCTTCGGCACATTCGTACCCTTACGGCGATCGTCTGGTAATGCAAGCAAAAATCACTTATTTTATTATATAGGGTGGTCTAAACGATACGCCGGATTTAATTTGAATATAAAACACATCATTTTAATTGGGAATTTTTAATATTTTGTATTTAATTGGGAATTTTTTATCGATTTTTAAAGTAGACATTTTGATATTAATCATGGTGTCCAACAAACGACCATCGCGGCTGTCTTTGTATATTCTGACCCATTTGATAACATTTTTGAAGATTGTTTGCATAGCGGTTTTTGCTCAATTTCAGCAATAACACGTTGGATTACTGTTTTCAGTTTAGGAATTGTTTGTGGTAGCATAGACAGTGGAGTGTACAAAACCTCAGAGAAAAAAATCGCATCACGTCAAGTCGCAAAAGGATGGAGGTGAAGGTCTTAAGCGAGAATTCCTCGCAAAATGGTTCTGCTTATGTTAAATTATTGAAGACGACAAACTGTTGATGTTCCTGGATATTCATCGATACTTTCATTGACGGCTGTAATATTTTTGGCTGACCGCACAGGATGAGGACGCGAATGTTCATAACGAAACCAGTTTCCTTGATTTTTTAAATTATTCTACGAATGGTGGACTCACTAATTGAAATATGTATACCGGGAATTCCACGAACTTTTCGAACGGTCTCAGCATTATTTTCGCCAAATTTTTAAAATGTTTTAACTATTAAAATTGTTGTTTTTAGAGTAGAGATTAGAGAATTTTTAATAACTTCAATGGCCGCAGATAATAAATGTCAAACATTAGGTTTATCATATATCTTCTTCTTCTTCATCAGCCTTCATTTCTCTACTGCTGGATATAAGGCCTCTTCCATACCCTTCCATTCTTCCTTGTTGTTTGCTAATTGTAGCCACCTCTTTCCCCCACAGCGGCTATATCGTCGGCCCATCTCTTTGAGGTCATCGGATGCCCTTTTATTCTCCCAAGGTCTCTATTTCAGAGCTCTGGGAAGCCATCATATATAACATAAAAAAATTGTGGGATAATTAAATCCAGCATACACGATGGGCCATTCTATAGTAAGATATCAAATTAAAATTTATTTATCAGGTTCATACATATATTTTTCTAAAACGTCACAAACTAATTACAATCACGTTTTATAAAACATGAAAATGGCTCCACTTGTGGACTTTATACAACTGTATGAAAGTTTGACATGTTTTTTTTTCAATAATATTATGAATGAAATAAATAGAAAAATATTAAAAAAACAAGGATAAATCTTTCAGTCGGTTTTTCTACGATTTATGTTTTAAAAGGGCGTTGTGCACAGATTTAGTGAGTGTTTATTATGTTTGAATTAATATTGTCTCTGTCAAACGTCACAAAATTTATAAAACTAAGAATACTTCGGTGGCTGGGTCATGTGGAGAGAATGACCGAGCATCAAGCACCAAAGTACCTGCTGAACTCATGGCCGATAGGGCGAAGGAGCTTAAGATGGCCAAAATTAAGATGGAGCGACAGCGTCCTCAGCCTTCTGCCTTGGAGCTTCTGAACTGGATAGAGCTGGCACTAAACCGAGATGAGTAGAGGAAGACTCTTGAGGACACCTAGACTCACCAGGGGTTGTAGAGCCAAGAGTGATGATGATGGTACATTTTTATTTAATTATATAAACAATGACAGTTAAACGAATTTTATGTGTACAATAATACGTTTTATATGTTTTTTTTAAAACGTATTTTTAATGCTTCAATGTAGTGTAACTCTTTAAGCATTTCGAGCTGTTGCATTAGTAAAAGTACTCGCTCAGCAGGAAAGCAGTCTCCCACTTAGTATATTTGTTGAGATTATGTCCGAGCCCGGCGTTCTCCACGAGTTGGGCAAATAAAACAAAACAGAGGCTCCACTAAGCCCTTGACACACTTTAACTAATGAACAAACTCACTTTGAAGTGAGAAAATGCAGGAAACGTTTTTCCAAATGAAAAGTGTCCGTTGCCTTGAAGAACATCGCGAGGAAACGCCGTGTTTTCCGCTTCTAAAGATGAAAAAAGAAAATAAACCGCGGTATCACATCACAAGAGATTGTAAGTAAAACGTTTTTTGCAAGTTGCATACACTTTATTTTCATATTTTCAAGTTTTTTCGTATTAATTTTGTAAAATTTCATTATTTATTCACTTTTGAACACATATTATTATATAAAAAATATTGATTATTTTATTTGTATATATCTACTTTTATGTGACTTTTTTTTTACCAACATGTTTCAGAAATTACCATTCCATCATCAGGGTGCTGTATAACTGTCAAAAAATGTCTTTTGTTCGTTGTTTTTCAAATAATTTGAAAAACTAATTTCTTCATCCAGAGTTCAAATTTTGGTCACAATGATAGAAATACTTCAATTTGACAGATATCGTGACGTTTCTCTTTTTTTAAGTATTGGACGAACAATCTTAGAATATGCCCTATCAATATTAGCTCCGTGATAACTTCTGAGATGGGTGGGAAGAAAGAAGAATTTAACTAGGTTTTCGGAAAGGTTAAAATGAACTTGTATCTGTGTGATATCTGTACATAGTTGATGGGTAGCGAAGTACTGTCAGTTGAACGGAGTGGAAGGCCTTAATTAGATAGAAAGTTGAATTTAAGTTTCTGGTACTGAAGTGAGCGAGGATTGAAAAAGATATAGTAAAGATACAACATTGAAGTTATGACCTCAGATTGTAGGCTAACGGAGAAGATTGCGGAAAGATGAGATGTGATCGAATTTTTTGAGTTAATTTTATTATTATATTTTTGTTTTATTTTTTGGCTTTTTATATTTTTTTTATTTATACACATATAGGATCGACGTGCTTGCTTGTCTTATGGTTAAGACTCTCGTCTACTCATCCATTGGTCAGTAGTTCAAGACTCATTCAAAAATAAGTTGGTCTCTTGTTTGAGGCTCAACACGAAATGGCCGAAATGGAAGTTAGCCTTGTTTCGATAACACTGACTAAGAAAAAGGATATTTATGTACCACGTCTTCCGTGTACTAGTTACAATTTTACAAAACTCATTCATTCTTTGACCGATCATAACGAAATTTTTCATAATTAATCTTTACTGTAGTACGTATTCCCCTTCTTTTTAACCATCCCATCCTAATATGATCGAAAGATTTGGCGGATACTTCATGGTGCAACATTATAATTTAAAATTAATAAATAATATCACATTTCAGTCCACTTCACCACTCCTAGACCTGTTCGGGGAAAAAATACCCTTCCCCACGGCGCGCCCCCCTGACCTACCCGATGATAAATTTTGTATTTAAGTTAGTTATTATCTATCTATACCTCTCTTGGACCGCTCCTCTCGAAACTATAGTAGTAATTTAATAACTCATATTGTGTGTGTGTATTACAAAGTAAAGTAAAACATATTTTAAATCCCATCCTAACATCAGAGTAAAAAAAACCTCTTGTATACTAAATCAATATAAATAGAATATTTTTGTTTGCATAAAATTTTTAATTAGCTAGTTTGTAATTAATTTTGTAAAATTCTTTATTTTGGAAATTTGGATCATACTGCACGGCACACTCCCTACACGCTGTCTGGAATAACTTATTATTCCCATTTCTCATTCCTTTACGTACGTTTGTAAGTATTACAAAATCAGCCTAAATATTACAAAATTGATTATCTGTATTTGACGGCTTATTTCCGGTTCAGTCTTAGCGGGGCGGCAAAATAACGTGATCAGAACGTCGGGTACCTAACGTGACACTGGCAAGTAAAAAAAGGCTGCTGGTGTTACGTTATGCTTACATTTCACTAAAAACTTATCAAACTTATTAGATAATAAGTGTTTTATTTCTCAAACATATTTACAAACATAAAAAAAAACATTTTCAAAAATAGCAAAATAATTTTCCGGTGACATTATTAATATAATTAATAATATAAACTTAGTTTTCACCACTTTTTTATATTGAAAATATCAACATGTTTCAAGACCTATCCTGACGAAGGGGCCATAGGCCTTGAAAAATGTTGATATTTTCAATATAAAAAAGTGGTGAAAACTAATTTATTTTATTAATTATATAAAAAAACTATTTTTAAAACAGTATTCGTTTTGTGCACCCTCAAATAAGAGAAAAGGATATATAAAAAAGGGAGACAAGAATATACTAAAATTAAAATATTATGACACATGAAAGAATGACGAATTAAGTGTATTAACAACTTTTCGAAACGAACTTGAAAACATAATAATTCGTGCAATTAATACAGTTCTTTTTTATTTAGTATTTGATATTTATTTAATTACAGTGCGATATTTGAAATTGGTGAAACATATTATTAGTTGTAACAATAAATATTTTACTTGCTACCTCTACAAGGAGGCAGAACTATTGTGTCCAATTTTTTCTGGTCTATTCAGACTATGAGGATACATACATTTTATCGCTGTACCTTACTCGTGTGCATGGAAAGGGGATAAAATGTTTATTTTAATTTAGACTAAATCAAATTTTATAATACACGCATGTTGAGTTATATTTAAGAACTACAGTTTGAGAGGAACAGTCCTTCTCATCATCAGTTATTAATTAAATCTGATAATGACAGGGACTGCTCCTTTCAATGCTATAGTAGTGATAAATATCAACGTGTGTGTATTACAAAGTTTAATTTAGAATAAATTAAAAAGCTATATTGTCATATCAACCGATGATAAAACGTTATATATACAATTAAATTAGTCGTACAAGATTCGCCAAATAATAAAGTAAGTTACTGAGAAAAATCGTTTTAAGTGAGTTAATAATAGACTTGCTGGAACAAGTGTACGTTAGCCTGGGAGCGCTTTCACAGCCTCCTTAAGTAAACCTTCACCGACATGAGAGGTCAACCTGTATAAAGTATGACCTCAGAACTCTTGTAATACTTAATTTCAGCTCCACCATAGCAGCATGTAGAAAATATAATAAATAGATATGAGATGAGATGTGTCGATATTATTCAGTAAATAAATAAAAACGGCTGTCATATTTCACAGAGAAAAAATATAATTCAACATAAAACCAACACAAAATACAACAAAACTAAAGAAAAAAAAATAAGTGTACAAATATTATAGAATAAACAATTAATATTTTGTAGCAAAAATGTATTTATTTATTTTTATTTTACAAATAAACAACGGCTTTAAGCCTTTTACTTTAAAATTTGTGTAAAATGGATAGGCAATAGACATATGTAAACATTAATTATTTAAAAACATACATTATATATTTTTAATTTATATATTATATATTTTAAAATTTTAAATAGGGTATATTTAAATTGTCTTTTTTATGGTATATTTCACGGAGCATCTGATTATGTAAACGAATTCAAAAATTCTTTCAGTTTTAGAAACGTATGAACCTATTGAAATTATATTACATTATTTCTCCGCTAAGCGCGAAGAATACTGCCTCAGCGTAGAAATAAATATTATCACATACAATTTTTTTGAAAAAGCCTTAATACGCAGTTTAATTAAAAAACTGATTGCTCCAGCGCAGAAAAAAGTTCATAAAAGTAACCACAAAGATCACAGAGATTAAAATAAAAACATTGAGAAAATAATTATGTGCTTGCACAACCAAGCCATAGACGGCACCAGTATCTGGGCAGTTGAAAAAATAATAGCGAGCTTAAAAAATCAACTTGTAGATAGTAGCGAAGGGAAAAACTACATTTCAAAATGAAGACTACAACATACACACACTGTTGAAGACTACAAAGTGTACACTACAATTGTAGTAAAAACTATATGAAGTGAAGTAATTGTAGTACTACGAAATGAAGTGAAGTAATTGTAGTACTACAAAATGAAGTGAAGTAAATGAAGTGAAGTAATGAAGTAATTGTAATATTAATGAAGTGAAGTAATGAAATGAAGAAATGAAGTAATTTTACTACAAAATTGTAGTACTAGTGAAGTAAATATTTTTTTCCCAAATACAAGCTAGCTAAACAAAAAAAAGGTCAACGAGAAAAATATTTAAGATAAATGACGATATTTTCTCCGAAGTAACATTCATTTATCTACATCAACTTCACAAAAATTTCAGGTAAAAAATGTACTATTTAAAGTATGTTTCTCATATTTTCGATAACTTTGAAGTGTGTACTTTGTAGTGTTCGCTTTGAAATGAAGTATACTATTTGAAGTATATACTTTCAATAACTTTAAAGTGTTTGTAGTTTGTAGTGTGCATTACACTTCAAAACGTTTGAAGTGTGCACTTCAATGTAATGTAGTACTACATTGTAGTAGTGGGTACAGAGCAGACCCATCACTAACTAGATAGTACCCGAAACACTTTTCGATACACCGTTACTTTTGAGGATAATTTAAGTAAAATATATTTAAAACTATATAAATTCGACTAAAACAATGAACGTTAACTACGATTAATATTTTATTAAGCCTTCATTCATCCTTTTTTTTCTTCGTCAACAAAAAACATCCAGAAAAGTAGTTTTCAAATCAAGAAAAAATATTAGAACTCGCGATGTTAGAACCAAATCACTTGCCGTCTATCGCTTTTTGCTAGGCCCTACGAGTAGCTGTGATGTCCTGGTCAATGTTTAAATAAACCGAATTAATCTAAAATTATACACTGATGTGATATCTAATGATAGGCCAGTTTTACTGTCCAAAAATCTAAAGCCGTATTATAAATCAATAAAACAAAATATATTACAGATGTCTCACAGAGACGAAGCTATTTATATGGGATAGCCGGTATGGAAGTCTTTTGGTGTTTATAAAGCTAACAACAGCATATACAGCATTATAAAGCACACAACGACCTATCATTTAGCTGACTCAAGTTATTGTTTTACACTGTATAACGTTTACCAATTCCACCCATGATTGACCACCACATCTATCAAATTTTTGTAATTTGTATATACTTTTTATTTATGCAACTTGTTCCAAGTATGACTTTGCTAACGCCATCTGAGGTTGAAGTTTGTCATTCCCATGAACCAGCATATAAATGTCACCGATGATAATGAGATTTATTTTTGACTAGAGTCCGAAACAATATTCTTGTTGTGTGTTTATGACACTCATGCGAATTGTTTACTTATATACTAGAATACTCCTGAAAATTATTTCAATTTAAACTCCATTTTTTACTTCACACGATGTAACGTTCATCAAGTATGTTAAGTAATCACTAATGCCAACCGTATGATGGGTCGTTAACCCTATAAATACCCAAAGGCTTGCATACCTACTTTCCCATTTAAATAGCTTAGTCTCCATGACACATCTATAATATGTCTTGATTAATAATCCCCTTCTAGGGACAAAATCCAGTAATCTGTTCTTGAAAAATTTTAACATACTCAAAATATTCTGAATAAAACAATGAAACCTATTCTTGATTGATAGAAATGTGATACAATTATCAAGCACAGGTCAGTGGTCCACCATGATCTAATTCAATTCATTTATATCAAATGACTACCTCAACGTTAACCTGTTGACCGGGTTGTGACCTGTTGATTTCTTTGACGATTTTCCTCCAACTTTTAGCACACCGCAGTACGAATATCCGTTGTCATAGAAAAACCAGTAGCGAAGCCACTTTGATCTTTTTTTTTTTTTGATCTGATAACCAATCGATATCGAGATCTTCTTCTTCCTATGTTGCCTTTCCACTTTCCAATTACCACCACCTTCTCCATGTTGTGATCCCCTCCGTATTACCGAAATATTGGAAAATACATATTTAAAATCAGGAAAGAGCCACATCTATACATGAGTTTTCTCATAGAATAAATATGAACAATGTTGGTAAGTTACACATTTCAACGATGTCATGCAAAATCGAATTTTCGGCATTTCGACGAATCTCCTTAATTACGAAACAAAATATGAATTTTACGTCAAAAATTATCTGTAAAGTTAGTAAACACTACATTTTAATCGTATTGTTAATTTTAATTTAAATAAAGTTAATTTATTTTCAGTATGCTATTTAAATTAATCTCAAAAAAAAATGTATACTGGCAAAATTAATTTAAAAAATTTAAATAGAGACTAGATGACGTTGAAATACGTCGAATGAAAACGATAATGGTTCATTTATGGAAAGGAAAAGAAATGGAGATATTTTGGAAAAATACTATAACTGTTAACGCCAGTTATTTTAAAGTGCATTAAATTAAATAATCTAAAGTAATATTAACAATATACTCTTGTGCGTTTTGTATGAAGATAGTTTAGTGTAAAATAAAATAAAATAAATATATATATATATATATATATAATAACTTCTTCTTCAAATGTAGCAAATTTATTTTGTGGTAACATAATTATAATTGATATAAATTAACTTTGTTTAAACCACTTATTTATTGAAAAAAATCAACATGTTTCGAAGCCAATGGCTTCTTCGTCAGGATAACAAAAATAATATTTAAAAATCGAAGTATAGATCAAAATATTAAAAAGTTATATATGGAAAATGATAATATAAAGTACCTAATTAACATGAAAATAAATTTAAAAGATAACTATTTGCAAAAAGGACCTGATTATTTATAATATTCAATTTTCTATTTACACTCTTTCTTATTCCCAAAATTTCTAATTTATCAAATTGTGATTCTGTATAATTTGTATGTAAAATTTGTAAACCCTTATTAATATCAAAAGAATGATCTATTGCCAAAAGATGTTTAGCAAATTCAGAATAATTATTACTATTTAAACACCTTAAGTGTTCCTTAACTCTAATTTTAAAATTTCTACACGTTTTTCCTATATAAAAATAATCACAATCATTACAAATTAATTTATAAACACCCGATTTTTTTTAAAATTATCCTTATCTTTATACTAATAATAAATTAAAAAAATACATATTAAATAATCATTATTGAGCCTGTTGCTGGAAGTAAAAGACCTGGTATAAAATACGGATGGATATAGGAAGTACCGAGAAGGAAATGAATTTAAAAAAAAAATTAACACATGAAACATTTTATTTAGTTGTATTTTCAAATATTTATCATTTACGACGATAATCATACCACCGCACAAAAAAGCATTGTATCCATGTATTGAGATGCAGACTGGCAGTAGACTAAAAAAATTGTTATATTTACAAAGTGCCACATTTCGAACGCTCCGTCGCGCACTGATGAAAAAAGTGTATTATTATTTAGGACGTTAATAAATACAAACAAATTTAAAGTGATTACTAAAAAGTGATGGTGTGTTAATACCAACATTATTTGAAGATATTTCGTTGATTAGACTTATTTTATGAACGTACTCCTTACTACACTTTAAAGTATACATTTGAAGCTCGCGTTTATATTGATTTCCGCCCAGGGAGAAAGGGACGGCGAATCCCTACTTCCGGTACTCAGGTGTATGCAAATCGCTACGACGACGATTTTTCTTTCAGTATTTAGAGGCTTTGTAAAAAGTGTTTGTTGATCTTCATTCAATGATGTTACAGAGGTTAAGTTAATTCTGTCCCCGTTTGCGTGGTTGTGAGTTTTATGTGAGTTTTCGTAATAATTCAGTATTTGCGAGAATACTTCTGGGGGAGATTGTTTTTGTGAGAAGTTCGTGAAAAGTCCGCTATGCGGCGCCCTGTGCTCCGTCGGAAGTGAGAAATCCTTTCACCTTAAGATATTGCCATATTAATAACGGGGGCAATTATTATTATGTCACGTGGCATTTCATTTAAAGGTGGCTTGATTAAATTATTGATTTTGTTTCAAATATTAAGGACATGGTAATTATTTCTTTAGCAATTAAACTGGCAACAGTTGAATTATACAGCATTTCATTTTGACTTTGAAATCGAGTAAAAAGATTCGATAAAAATCAATTCAATTATCCAGGCATTACCTAGCGCGCATAACTCAAAAGTTTTTCGAATTCATTGCATAATATAAAGTTGATATATATTTAAAAATGGAAATTATCTAAGTCAATCCTGAAAAAATTGAGTTGCAAACGTTTCATAATCTTAAATGAATAAAATAGCGAATTTTATATCGCACTTTTCCGGAGAGTTTTGGATTCATATAGCGGTGGATACTAAATATATTTTGTATATTTTTTTCGCCGTCGTCGTTGATCAATTAAGCCAATTTATTATGAATACCCAAAAAAAAGACTTCCATACCCACATCTAGGGAATGCAATCCCGATCCCGAGAGATCTCGAGGCATTTTAAGAGATCAATCCCGAACCGTAAAATCGGACGAGATTATCGGAATTATCGGGATTGATCAACATATTTTACTTTTTGTATGTTTGATTGTATATGTCTATAGAGCTTTTAGTACGTACTTAAAAGTTATTTTCATGTCACATTCGAATAAGGAAAATTGCTTGTATAATATTTGCTGTATTTTATCAACCTAACATAGTTATAAAAACTACTACTAGTTAGCAGTTTTTAGTCTACTACATTGACTGATTGATGCTTGGAAAAATGCCTACAAAAACTTTAATGCAATGATTAATAATGAACATTTTATTAAAATTGCTGATATAAAAATGCAAGGCATTATCGTTTATTGCGTTTTAGCTCTATAAACAAAAAAAATCACAAAATTATTCGGGATCCCGCGGGATTGGAAATTCTAATCCCGAGGGATCCCGAAAGGGCAATCCTGACTCGGAAATGAATTCCCTACCCACATCCCATTTAAAAATAGCTAGGTCTCTCTGAGACATTTATAATATATCTCGATTAAATTTTTTTGGTAGATTTTTTCTGGGTACTTCTAACTAATTCAACTAATTTATTTGAACGATCGTAGATACAGTGTTCTTAAATTCCATTCCTTTTGAATATTCATTAACAGTAAAATTTCGCTTCCTCTTCCTTGGTGTTCTGTCCATTATCTTAATCTCTATTTTTTCCATATTTGTTTATATTTTCTGTCTCGTTCTGTCTCTTTTCATATTTTCTGTCTCTTTCTGTCTCTCTGTCTTATGTAATTATATATTCTACCGCCCTATTAGTTTAAATGCTTCCTCGAAGATTGTCTGTCTATCGATCTGTCTGTCTCTCTGCCTACCTGTAACGTCAGTAAAATCTTTTATAAAAACTTTTTCTTTTTTTTATAAATAAATAAATAGTGGTAAAACGTCGAAATTATAGGGTTCGTATAAAATATCCGTTTTGTTTAACATATAAATACGTCCAATGACCGTAATAATAACCTTAACTCATTAATGTTGATGACATATTTTATAGTGTAATAATGATCGCTCGCTATATTTCCAATAATTATTTTCCAATCAACGAATCGAATTACAATCAGGTACTTAAGGCGATCGTCTAGCAGAATGAGCAAATTTCACCATTTTTTGTCATATCTTCTTTTGCGTTTTTTATTACAATTTTTTATGGAAATATCTCATTTTAAAATTTATTCATCAGGTTACATATATTTTAAAAACGAATATCTTATTAAAATGTCACAAACTAAATTAAATAATTTATTAATAAATTACCAAACCTTCGATGTTTTAAAAATGAAGAAAATTGCTCGACTTTATGGGCCTTTTATGACTGAACTGCGTGTTGAGATGTCTTTTTTATTCAATAATATTACAAAGTAAACGATTATCTTAAATTTATTACAATTATAGAAAAATCCATTTGTTTGTTTACATGCAATTTATGTTTTAAAAAATACTGTTTTTTTAAGTAATTTTTATTTTTTGTGTGTTTTTTTCAATTCTTTTAAAATAGTTTATAACTTTTTTTCTTTAATAAATTAAAGGAATAGACATTATTTTTTTTTAAATTAATACAAAAAAAATCAAAAAATTATTCTCGATTTCAGATCTTAGCTATTTAATCAAGGCACTGCGTATTGTGTCATAAATACGTTGCGTCTTGATTAAATATCTAAAATCAGGAATATCGACAAAGATTTTGCTTTTTTTGTTTTTATTGTAAAATTATGATATCTATTCTTTTGACTATTGAAGTAAAAAAGTTGTCAACCATGTATAAAGAGTTGAAAAAAACCCACAAAAAAATAAAAAAATTTAAAAAACAGAATTTTTTAAAACATAAATTGCATGTAAACAAACTAACAGATTTTGCTATAATTGTAATTAATTTAAGATAATCGTTTACTTTGTAATATTATTGAATAAAAAAGATATCTCAACACGTCGTTCAGTCATAAAAGGCCCACAAAGTGAAGCAATTTTCTTCATTTTTAAAACATCGAAGGTTTGATAATTTATTAATCAATTATTTAATTTAGTTTATGACATTTTAATAAGACATAATATATGTAACCTGATGAATAAATTTTAAAATTAGATATTTCTCTACAAAAATGTGATAAAAAACGCAAGAGAAGATATGAGAAAAATGGTGAAATTTGCTCATTCTGCTAGACAATCGCCTTAAGAAGACAAGGAAAAATATTTAAGAACAGACTTCTTTTTTGATTTGATGTTGCGTCTTTGCGATTTCTCAAAATTATTATGACAGATTCAAAGTCAGCTTTAATCTTACGCCATGTATTAAATTTTTACAATGTAAAATAATCATGGACGTGAACGGATGTTAGCCCATTATAAAAAATATGTATATGACTAAGTTTATTCTTTTTTCATCCATTTCAATGATAAATAAAATTTTCTTCATTTACATAGTCGAAAAATCAAAAAATCTTACACTTATCTAATGCTGTGAAAATACCAAAAGAATTTTAATTAATCATGCACAATATATATATTTTTTTATATAGGGTCGATGTTTTCATCTCTCGCTACGAATTTACGAATTTACCAAAATACTAAAAGCCTTCTCAAATTGCTGATCTCATGCGATAAAAAATGCGAGCCTGTGTTAAAATGTTTTTTAACAAAGCTTCGAACTTGCGATAATACACCCCGAGAGCTGGGATAGATTGCTATTAAAATACCTACCCCTGGAACGGCGTATACACCTAAACGCATCAGGTGGCTGAATGCTACTGGCCGAGCGGTAAATAAAACATATTTTTTCTGCATACTGCCAGGGTTTTCGAGAATACCCGCGTACTGAGAACTCTTTACAACACCTTGGTGCGGAGTAGACTCGAGAGTGGCTCGATGATTTGGGGCCACATGAGGGCAAGTACTCTCTTATGGTGGAGAAAGTCCAAAAGTAGTTTCTGAGATATCTCTACATGAGAGAGTATGGGCATTATCCTTGGCTTTACCTAACCGGGTTTCTCCAGGGTATGCTTGGCTACAATAGTCTAGAGACTGGAAGGAATGTGTATTTGATTACACATTTTTATCGATTGTTGCGCGGTATGATCGACAATCCTGAAATTATGCAGAGCATTGTTTTGTATGTTCCTGATAATTACGTAAGACATCGTCAGCATAGATGGTTTCACATTCCAATATACAGGACCAACCTGCCGACGGTTTTGCCTGTTGGAAGAGCCACAGCTGTGCTGGACAAAATCGCTTTGGGTATTGATATATTCCATGTGTCTGAGAGGGTTTTCCGAAGCGGGATTCTCCTACACTTTTGACCAGATTTTATGTTATTTTTAATTTATTAAATATTATTATTTTGATATATACTTCCATAATGCCTTGGACACTTAGTTTGTAATGTACATATTATTAAATAAATTGAATTGAATTGAATTGAATTGAAAAAACATATAATGAGTAGCTTTTTGGTCTTGTGCTTGGGACTCTCGCCTCGTGATCCAAAGGTCGCGGGTTTGAATCTCACCCCAGACCAGCAAGTTAGTTCTATTTTCATAGCACAAGCGTTTAGCTTAGTTTGAAAATATCAAGAATATTGATGATCTACGTATTACGTGTTCGCATCTCTATTAAAAAAAAAGTTATCTCTTAAATTTTTTTTCAGTTTTTGATAATTGTTTAACCAATTTTGTATTTTCTTTCTTACTTACTTACCGTCGTGCCATGAGCTTGTGGAGATGGGCAGATAAGCTGGAGTGCTGCGTTCTTCTGTCCTGACACACAACTCTCGCCTCCTCATCCACATTCATACATCTTCACATGAAAGCCCGACGATTTTTGAGGCTCATAACAGGGCCATTTTCCATTATCTGGTAAGTCGACGTCTTCCGCGGTACCATTATTTACTCATTCATTCGCTCAACTTGCCTCAACCACCTGTTTAACCCTGTTTTAATTTTATTCACTGTGCTAAAATCATCTTCACATTATTACTTTTTTTTTCATTTTTACTATATCGTTAACGGGTTTATTTACTCACACGCGTCTAAGTGATCTTGTTTTCACTACATTAAATTTACTTGAATTAAATATTGGTACCAGAATTCTATCATGTATCTCTAGTCTTGTCTAAGTAGACGTATTTCTATTAGAAATTATTGCATTCAGAACCCTGTTCCTCTTATTCTATGCAGTCACTCTCCACTCGACATATTTCTGAGCCTTTCTTCTACTATCGAACATACTTCTTAAATACAAAAAATTCATCTACTTATTTCAAACATTCATTGGCTACATATTTCACATGTTTTCTTACTTTCCTCCTACCATCACTTTTGATTCATTAATATTCGTAATAAGGTTACTTTATTTGCAAATATAATGTATACTGCTTTCTAGACTCTGCAAATTGGCTGTCTGGTAGATGGCTTGTCGGGCAATCGGTTTTTCGACAATCGGCTGTGCGGTAGTTGTCCGACACCCACTAGAGCCTTGTCTCTGATTTATCTTCCTAAGTTCTCATTGTCTCAGAATCCATATCTCAGATCTATACAGAAAGATTGGATAGACTAGTATTCTGGCAAACTTCACATTAGTGAGCTTGGTAATGTTCCTAAAGAATTTCTTCTCGATAAATAATATATTCAATGAAGAAACTATATTACACAGTTTGTGAGTCGCTGATTTTAACAACACGTGTCACACGCGCGGTGACAGAGGACACGGACGCAAGTGTGGTATAGATGTCATGCCAGGACCGATCCCGTCCAACGCACGTAATGTGCGGTTGGAAATTCTAAACCTTGAACAAGATTTACGTGGATATCGTGTAATAGTTGCTAGTGGTTGAGTAGTTGGTTATGGCACGTCAGGGATGTACTATGTACCAATATCCTCCATTATTAATTATTGTTATTATTTACATATTTTTCTTCCTCTTCTTCTTCTACCCCCTTATACTATTGGGTCGGGATCCCTGCACCTCGTAGGAGGTTCTAACTCTTCCTATCTTGCGCTGCGCTCTCCACGTCAGCCTAATTTAATTGCAACATCGTTAGGACGGCCCCTTAGTCTTCTGCCTTCTGGTCTTGCCTGGAATATCTACTTTCGCAGTCTATCTACCGCCATCCGCAAGATAAGATATGTCCCAGCCACCGTAGCTATGATTTCTCGATCAATGTCAATGAGGGTTCCACTTCGAGACTTTATTTTGCGTGTTTCTGATTCAGTCACTTCTGGTAACTTATACTGTTTCTCGTAGAAATTCCATCATAAAATATGTTTATCAATTAATCACTATTATTAACTATTAATAACAAATAATTAATAATAAATAACTATTAATTACTAATAATTAATAATTAACTCGTAGAAATTCCATCATAAAATATGTTTGTCAATTAATAAATTAGACTTACAGATTCACGGAAATGCACAAGACCGCTATAGCGTAATTGGATAACGTGCCTGCCCCTAGATAGGAGGAGATCGTGGTTTGAATCCCAGTAGCAGCCGAATAAATTTGATTTTTCTGTATGTCTTTCTAATTGATTAATTAATTTGATCAAAATGAAACTGCGTATTTTATTTCATTTTTGTATATTTAACTCTTTTTAAATTTTATTGAAGAACTAACTTTGAGAGCAGTAAAACTCAAGAGAAGTGCATACAATTGTATTTCTATTGCAAATAAAATGAGTAAATCTTTCATAAATAATGTTATTTTTAAAGTTATTCTGCTGTTTACAACGACAAAAATTATTTATATTTGAAACGTTTAAATTGCTAATGTGTACATCTATTTCATGGAAGAAAATTTACAAAGGACAAGCAAATTAATGTAAATTTAGTCTCTATTAATATTTTCAACTAAAATAATGAATAAATGATGTGATGGCTCCTCTTCTTCGCCTTTCAGCTCGATCCTACTCCTAACTGAGTTTACGCCTTGTTAGAGGCAAACAAGCTATCTATCTACGTCGGGTGAAGGCTCTACGGTTTTTAACGTAGTATTTCCAAACACCCTCGCTTTATTCAAGACCTCCCCAGTTCACGTTGTGTAATTTTTTGTTTCGAACTATAGGGGATGAATTGGTTTTGTGGTAACCCTAACGCAAGCTAAACTTAAATTAAATACTGGGGTATGAAGTTCGTGAATGTTCATGGAAAACGCAAACAATACTACCTAGCACGTCAATTAAGCCCTACGGTGCAATTGCTAAACATACTATGTTCCGTGGCCCTATATTATTTACCTATCATTCCTACGGACTGAAACCACTGCATCTGGTGTAGCTGCGCTTCCAGAGTGCGCGACCCTCTGCTTCCATGCCCTCTCCGCTCGATCCCCCATTGTCCTACCTGTATGGGATCGACCGCCATCCACTGGAAAGGTTAGTGACGTGCCGTTATCACATGCGCATGCACATATAGAGTACATAGATCCCCTGAAAGCCCTCGAGTCCTTCGTAGCCGTTCCTATGGATGATTCCGTCTTCGACGCCCTCGCTGATTAATAATTTTATCTCTCGCCGTTATCTCGCTGTGCTTATTCCTTACGATCTTTTATATTTACTCTGCATTATCTTTATATCAATTACATTGTTACGTTTATTTACTAGCCGGCCTAAGTTCCGTTACCTGTATCTGGCCCTATGCCTCATTCTAGTGGTACGTTGGGTTCTAATGGATAAGGGGTTTGTAGAAGGAATGTGTAAATGTATGTGTACGCGGAAACTGTGGTTGCTTTAAATTCGGCCGTACCCAAAGGCTCATCGGTGACTGATCCCATCTTCCTTCTCCCGACACGAGTTCCGGATACGTTGACCTGAGCCTGGATGCGCCTTTTCATGTTGGGCCTCTTCTGTGCAAAGTACCGCACCATCCCTCGCGTCAGTGTCTGGCGTCCGGGCTCAGAGCCAGTTTGCCCCCCGAATTCCAACTCCTCCAGGTTAAACTAAGTTAGACTACGGTATATATACTGAGGCTACTGTAAAGATGGTCCCGGGCCACCTGTCAAGTCAAAAATATGCGAGTGGGGAAGGGGAGTTTCCTAGGCTCCCCAACCCTCGCCTGTGAGCAACTGCAGACCATTGGCCATTCGCGACACTACAGTGACTGCAACCACCCTCCCAGGTCGTACTTATTATAATCTGGTATGCATCAATACGTTCAATCCATTCCAGACGAGGGAAGACATCCGCACGGGTGTTGTGCCACCCGTGAAGAGCCCCCTCATACCCTACGTACGAATAGATACATACTAATAAAATATAATATACATACATATACTTACATATACAATACATAAATAAATACTTGTAATGGTTGGTTGCCATGTGGTTTCACGAGGCCATGACCCCTCGTATTAGTAGATGGAAAGGTGGATCTGGACAGTAGGGATATGCCTAGCCCCTGGCCAGGGATGTCTATGTGTATTTTCTCCAAATGGTGTACAGCTAGAATCCTGCCATCGATGATGATGAGATCTGCCTAATTATCTCCGACTGATGTGTAACTGGAACCCTGCCATCACTGATGAAGATGATGTTGTCACTATCGAAACGTCACCTGATGACATTTAGCTGAACCGCCGCTAGTGATGATGATGATGATGATGATACTATCGTAACGTTTCCTGACGATATACAACTGGGACACCGCTAATGATGACGTTGATGATGCTATCGAAACGCCTCCTGACGATATAGCTGAACCACCGCTAGTGATGATGATGATGATGATGATACTATCGTAACGTCTCCTGACTATGTATAGCCGAAACACCGCTAATGATGGTGATGATACTATCGTAACGACTCCTGACGATATATAGCTGAAACATCGCTAATGATGATGATGATGATGATGATGCTATCGAAACGCCCGCTGACTATATATAACTGGGACACTGCTAGTGATGATGATGATGATGATACTATTGAAACACCTCCTGACTATATGTAACTGGGACACTGCTAACGATGATGTTGATGAAGATACTATCGCAACGCCTCCTGACTATATACAACTGGGACGCTGCTAACGATGATGTTGATGATGATACTATCGAAACGCCTCCTGACTACATACAACTGGGAAGCTGCTAATGATGGTGATGATGATGATGCTATTGAAACGTCTCCTGACAATATATAACTGGGACACTGCTAATGATGATGATGTTGATGATACTATCGAAACGCCTCCTGACGATATAAAGCTGAACCACCGCTAGTGATGACGAGGATGATGATGATACTATCGCAACGCCTCCCGACGATATATATCTGGAACACCGCTAGTGATGATGATGATACTATCAGAACGCCTCCTGACTATATGTGACTGGAACACCGCTAATGAAGATGATGATGATGATACTATTGAAACGTCTCCTGACGATATACAACTGGGACACTGCTAATGATGGTGATGATACTATCGGAACGCCTCCTGACTATATATGACTGGAACACCGCTAATGAAGATGATGATGATGATACTATTGAAACGTCTCCTGACGATATACAACTGGGACACTGCTAATGATGGTGATGATACTATCGGAACGCCTCCTGACTATATATGACTGGAACACCGCTAATGAAGATTATGATGATAATACTA